>PVIU01005068.1:0-118390 GCA_004026605.1 Ondatra zibethicus
AACAAGTGGTGCTGGCATAACTGGATATCAACATGTAGAAAAATGAAAATAGACCCATATCTATCACCATGCACAAAACTCAAGTCCAAATGGATCAAAGACCTCAACATAAAGCCAGCCACACTGAACCTTATAGAAGAGAAAGTGGGAAGTACACTTGAACGCATTGGCACAGGGAACCACTTCCTAAATAGAACCCAGCAGCACAGACACTGAGAGAAACAATTAATAAATGGGACCTCCTGAATCTGAAAAGCTTCTGTAAAGCAAAAGACATGGTCAACAAGACAAAACGACAGCCTACAGAATGGGAAAAGATCTTCACTAACTCCACATCAGAGACAGGTCTGATCTCCAAAATATACAAAAAACTCAAGAAATTGGACACCAAAAAAATTATGTAATCCAACAAAAAAATGGAGTACAGACCTAAACAGAGAACTCTCAACAGAGGAATCAAAAATGGCTGAAAGACACTTAAGGACATGTTCAACATCCTTAGTCATCAGAGAAATGCAAATCAAAACAACTCTGAGATTCCATCTTACACCTGTAAGAATGACCAAGATCAAAAACACTGATGACAACTTATGCTGGAGAGGTTGTGGGGGAAAGGGAACACTTCTGCATTGCTGGTGGGAATGCAAGCTGGTACAACCCCTTTGGATGTCAGTGTGGCGATTTCTCAGAAAATTCGGAAACAACCTTCCTCAAGACCCAATAATACCACTTTTGGGTATATACCCAAAAGATGCTCAATCGTGCCACAAGGACATGTGCTCAACTATGTTCATAGAAGCTTAGGTTTGGAAACAACCTAAATGCCACTGGATCAAAGAATGGATAAGGAAAATGCGGTACATTTCTACACAGCAGAAAACAACGACAGCTTGAATTTTGCAGGCAAATGGATGGAATTTGAAAACATTATTTTGAGTGAGGTAACCCAGATACAGAGAGACAATTGTCACATGTACTCACTCATAGGTGGTTTTTAAACATAAAACAAAGAAAACCAGCCTACAAACCACAATCCCAGGAACTTAGACAACAATGAGGACACTAAGCGAGACTTACATAGATCTAATCTACATGGGAAGTAGAAAGTAGAAAAAGACAAGATCTCCTGAGTAAATTGGGAGCATGGGGAGCTTGGGGAAGGATTGAAGTGGGGAGGGGAAAGACAGGGAGGGGAGCAAAGAAAAATGTAGAGCTCAATAAATATCATGGAAAAAAAAGAAAAATTCATATAAAAATGTAAAAGCAGCTTAAGGGGGAAAATGTTTTATTTTGGCTCACATTTCAAAGTATGCTCAGTCATGGTGGGGGGTGTCCTGGCAGCATAAAGTCAGGGTGCAGAAAATGACAATGCTGGTACTCAGCTAGCTGTCCCCTTTATATGCAGCCTAGGACCCAAGTCCATGGGATGGTGTCACTTACTTTAAGGATGGGTCTTCTCAGTTCAATTAATCCAGTCAAGACAACTCTTCGGCCAAATGGTGGTGGGTGCATGTGTTTAATGCCAGCACTAGGGAGGCAGAGGTAGGTGTATTTCTGTGTGTTCAAGGCCAGCCTGTTCTTCAGAGTGAATTCCAGGACAGACTCCAAAGTTACACATAGAATCCCTGCCTCAAATAAATAAATAAATATAAAAAAGACATCCCCGCTTAAGCATAACCAGAGGCCAATTTAACCTGAAAAATAATTCCTTATGCAGCAAGTCCAAGTACTTTTCTCCTAGGTAATTCTAGACCATGTCAAGGTGATAATATTAACCCTCACACCAAGTAGAACCTGGACATGGTAGCACATATCCACAGTCCCTGTGCTCCTATGGTGAGATGGGAGGCAGAGACAGCCAGGAGATCTGAGGCACCTAGTGGAAGGAACAGCATGTGAGGTTATTCTCTGACCTCTGCAAATGTGCCCCAGTGGCAGGCTTGTCCCTTCACTCTCACACATACATACAGAAGATTATAAAACTATAATCATGCATAATATAAAGTAGAAATCCACAAGTCTGTAAAAATAAATTCATAAAATGGGTAGTCACAGGGCAGTGGTGGCTCCCGCAGCACTTTGGGATGCAGAAGTAGGTGGATCTCTGAGTCTGAGGTCAGCCTGGTCTACAAATCGAGTTCCAAGACAGCGAAACCCTGTCTTGAAAAACAAAGCAACAAGCCAGGCAGTGATGGGTGCACACCTTTAATCCCAGCACTTGAGAAGCAGAGACAGGCAAATCTCAGTAAATTCGAGGCCAACCTGTTCTACAAGAGCTAGTTCCAGGACAGGCTCTAAAGAGAGCCTCTAAAGAGAAACCCTGTCTCAAAAAACAAAACAAACAAACAAAAATAACAAAAAACCAACAACAACAACAACAACAAAAAAGAAACTGGGAAATCAAAAAAGATTTCTTTTAAATTGTATGTTGTGGCAATTTGAATGAAAATGGCCCCCATAGACCTATAGGGAGTGACATTATTAGGAGGTACAACCTTGTTGGAGGAAGTGGTTACTGGGGGCAGGCTTTGAGGTTCAGATACTCAATTCAGTGTCTGACTCTCTTCCTGCTGCCTGTGGATCCAGATGTAGAACTCTCAGCTCCCATGACTGCCTGCATGCTGCCATGCTTCCTGTCGCAACAAAAATGGACTAAACCTTTGAAATGTAAGCCAGCCCTAGTGAAATGTTTTCCTTTGTATGAGTTGCCAAGGTCATGGTGTCACAGCCACGGAAGACAGAAGTTGGTACCAGAGACTGGGGTGTTGCTGTGAGAGGCCTAACTGTACTTTTGTTTAGAGGAATGTGGACTTTAGATTAGAAAAGCAGTTGAGCCAATTTTAATCACAATAGTCAGGAGGCAGAGGCAGGCAGATCTCAGAGTTCAAGACCAGCATGGTCTGCAGAGTGAGTTCCAGGACAGCCAGTGCTACCCAGAGAAACACTGTCTCAAAAAACAAAAAATAAACAACAACAAGAAAGAAAGAAAGAAAGAAAGAAAGAAAGAAAGAAAGAAAGAAAGAAAGAAAGGAAGAAAGAAAGAAGGCTGGAGAGATGGCTCAGTGGTTAAGAGCACTGACTGCTCTTCCAGAGGTTCTGAGTTCAATTCCCAGCAACCACATGGTGGCTCACAGCCATCTATAATGAGATCTGGTGTCCTCTTCTGGCGTGCAGTCATACATGGAAGGAATGCTGTCTATATAATAAATAAATAAATCTTTTAAAAAATGAAAAAAAGAAAGAAAAAAAAGAAAAGAAAAGAGAAACAGTTGAACCATTTAAGTGGGGCTTTGAAAGGCCCCAACTGATTTTTCATAACGAACTGAATGAGTCGGGTAATGAAAAACTACAAAGCATGGCAAACAGGTTTAATCATTGCGCTCCAGCAGATTCTTCCTCCCCCCCAACAGGGCAGGAAGGCTAGCCATTATCAGAACCGGTCACAGTCTCCTAAGCAGATGATTATCAGAACCGGTCATAGTGAATGATTACCAATCTGCAAACTAAATCACAATGGAACAAGCAGGATGCCAGGATGCCATAAAAACAGGATGTCATGCACCTAAATTTTTTTAAAAACAGGCTGGACTATGTTAACTTCGTTCTGGGTTGAATATCTAGACCAATCCCAATTGTACCTGTACCCCATACTATAATTTATGTAAAACTTGTGATTTTGTCTATAAAAACTTGCTTGCACGGATACTCGGGGTGCTTAGCTATCCCAAAGCTAGGCACCCGCTTGCGCAACCGTGAAAATAAACCTCGTGCTTTTGCATCTGACAGCCTGGTTATTGAGCCTGGGGCTCCTAGGCGACAAGACTACTTTGAGGGTCTTTCAGCTTAATGAGCCATTCTAGTAGGAACGTGAGGCAGTGGTGCTGAGGGGACCTGGCTCAAGGGGTTTCAGAGGAGGATGTGAGCATGTGGCCTAGACTGTTTTGTCTGCATATATGTGTCTGCACCGAAAGCATGCCTGTGGAGGCTAGCGGGCATCAGATTGCCTGGAACTGGGGTTGCAGATGATTGTGAACTCCCATGTAAGCATGTGCTCTAAGTCGTCTCTTCTCTCTAGTCCCAGATTCTTTTTTGTTTGTTTGTTTGTAGTGCTAGAGTGTAAACCTATGGCTTCACACAGCCTAAATAAGTACTCCACCACGGGCTACATCCAGAGATTTCCTTAAATCCCAGCATTTGGGAGGCAGAGGCAGGTGGATCTCAATGAGGTGAGGTCGAAGCCAGCCTGGTCTACAAACCGAGCTCCAGGACAACCAGGACTTTTACGCAGAGAAACCCTGTCTCGAAAAACAAAAACAAATAAACAAACAAACAAAGAGATTTCTTTACAGTAAACGATGAATGAAAAGAGGGTCAGTAGTCTCCTCACAGCACAGGTGAGCAAGAGTGTGGTGAGGAGAAGGGAGAGAGAGAGAAGTGGAGTGGAGAGAAGCAGACTGGAGACATGGCAGTGAGGACCAGAAGGATGCTAGTGGCCTATGTTGCCATCTGAGCCCATGGTAATATCCAGATCTGTGGTGCTGCTGAAGGCCACATCTGGGTCCATGGTTCTACTGCAGCCCGGGTCTGTGTTGATGCCCGTGGTCCGTGTTACCATTAAAGGCCGTGTGACTGGGCTGCAGTTTGAAGCCATGTTGATGTCCAAGGGTTGTGCTGTCTCCTGGGCCATGTTGACATGAGTGGCCTGCGCTGCCACCAGGTTGGTGTCAGTGGTCTGTGCTGCCTCTGGGGGCCTTGTTTGGGTCAGTGGTCTTACTGCAGACGGCCGTGTTCCTGGTTTATGCGGTTGCCAGAAAACATGCGGCATGCCAAAGCCCATGATCTGAGCTCCGGTTCACTGTGAAGAGCAGCAGAGCTACTTTTAAAGTGATATCAATGATTGCACATGCACAGTTGAGAAAGAGGGTCACGGAAGGCTTCTGTGGCAACCCCTCCTTCACTATCTCCCAAAAATAACAGCTTAAATAGGAAGCCATGAAAGAGAACTCTTTCCAGGTTGCTCTGTGTAGCTGTCCTGGAACTCACTCTGTTGACAAAACTGACCAGGAACTCACTAGATGCACTTGCCTCTGACTCCCAAGCGCTGGCATTGAAGTTGTGTGCCATCACTGCCTGGCCCGAAGAGAACTCTTTAAAAGGGTTGTAAGGATGCTGAAGTTAGCTCTCCACAATTGATGGCTTTCCGGTGGGGGTACAGAAAGGGACAACCCAATTCTATTTACGGGACGGGCCATTGAGAGTTTGACCCTGCTCCAGTTAGTATACAGACACACAAACTGACTTGTTTTATTTTTTCTTTCTTTCTTCTTTTTTTTTTCTCTTTTAGTCTTTCGAGTCAGGGTTTCTCTGTGTAGCTGTGGCTGTCCTGAAACTCGCTCTGTAGATCAGGCTGGCCTTGAATTCACAGAGATCCCAGCCTCTGCCTCCTGAGTGCTGGGATTAAAGGCGTGAGTCACCACTGCTCTGCTCTTTCTTCTTTTTTTATTTAAAGTCTTTATTTTGTGGGGGGAGGGGATCATAAGGGTTCAGAGAGGACAGGGAAGGATTGGAAATGAGTGTGATTGGGGTGCATAATATGAAATTTTCAATGAATCAATAAAAATATTTTTAAAATATGAATGAATAAATGCAGATAGAGTTCTGAGATTAGAAAATCACCATTTGGAAACCATTATAGCAGTAGCTGAATCAGCCAAGAAACATTGCTAAGACCAGTAGGTGAAAACTGGATAAAGAACAGGATGTTTACATGCTCTCAAAATATCTTCCCACAAAATGCTTAATAATTATAAAATGAAAGAAAGCTAGTTTCAAAGTGGAGAAATCCGGCAGATGCCATTTAATCAACGACCAAAGTAAGCATCACCAGCTAATGGCACGAACCGAAATTATGCATTATTTGATGAGAAGCAGTCAGAATAAAACGTGGTAATTCTCCAGAAGTGCATTAGCTGACCAGTCGTGAGGAATCCTCAGACAGACCTAAGATGGGCAATGGTCTAAAATGTCTGGAATCTTCAAAAGCATAAGGAAAAGCCTGGAGTGAAGGTGTACACCTAAAATCCCCGTACTTGGAGATCTAAAGTCAGTTTGAGGCCAGGCTGGGTTATGTAGTGAGATCCTGTTTCAATATATAAATGAAATCAAAAGTCAAGAAAAGATTAAGGAAGAAATGTGCTAGATCTAAAGTCACAATTAAGGGGCTGGAATGGCAGTTAAGAACACTTACTGCAGGGTTGGAGAGATGGCTCAGCAGTTAAAAGCACTGGCTGCTCTTCCAGAGAATCTGGGTTCAATTCCCAGCACCCACGTGACAGCTCACAACCATCTGCAACTTCAGTTCCAGCTAATCTGATACCCTCACATAGACATACATATTGTCAAAACACCAATGCAGGTAAATTTTTTAAAATAATTAATTTTAAAAAATGCCAGGGGGTGGTGATGCATGCCTTTAATCCCAGCATTTGGGAGGAAGAGGCAGGTGGATATCTGTGAGTTTGAGACCTGCCTGGTCTACAGAGTGAGTTCTAGGACAGCCAGTGCTATACAGTGAAATCCTGATCGAAAACAAAAACAAAAAAGCCCCACTTACTGCTCTTTTAGAGGACCCAGGTTCAGTTGCCACACAACCATCAATAACTACAGTTCCGAGGGACCCAATGCCCTCTTCTGACCTCCCCAGGCATTAGTACACACATAGTGCACAAACATACATTCAGGCAAAACACTTATTCACAAAAATCTAAAAATAAACAAATAAAAGTTAAGGTACAAGCAAATGCAACCGGTGATCTTGGGTCTACGCCTAGATATGCAGACTTCATTGGGTCATTAGACAGCACTTGGCTAGACAGTAGCAGGTGGCAGTAACCTGCCAATGTTGGCTTCCTGATTTGGAGAGCTGTATTGTGGTTGTGTAGGATACCAATTTGCAGGCATTACATTCTAACCACTCCTGGGTAGTGGAGCACAGTGTTGTCAATCTCATGCATATGGTTCAGACTAGGAGACATTATTTGTAACATTCTTGCAAAGGAAAGTAAAGAACTGTAAAGAATGGGTGATGGATTCTGAACATTGTTAGTAATCAGTGTCTATTATGGATATAAGTACTAATGCCTGGGCAGTGTATCTTCTGATCCTGGCCTGTGGGCATGACAAACATCAAATAATCACTAATTGTCACTGTTGTAGACACCCTGTCAGTTGTTAACTGAACTCTTCCCGTCCTCCCATTCTCTCTTGCTAACACAATCCCAGTTTTATTGAGATGTGGCTGCCTTGAGGTGCTTCCTATCTTTGGGAAATGACTTTCTGTTTCTCTAAGCCAGTTATGGTTTAGGAATGAGCATTTGCTGTGATTCTGACTCATGACACTGAGTGCAGGTTTGCTGGGGTGGGTGGAATTTGGAGAAAGGTTGTCTCCTGCTATATAATGACACGCACAGACAAAAATTACTCCTCTTCTGTTAGATGTGATGGTGTCTACTTGTGATAGATCTAAACTGCCGCAACCTGTTTTGCAGGAGACAGGTCAGAGGGCAATTGCCAACATACTGAAGGTGACAGAACAGAAATGATAAGGGGGTGGAGCTTGTCACATATAATCTCATTTGCTGCTACATCTGCCAACCCAGTAACCAGCCTATCTCCTGCTTGTAGTTGATTCCCATCATTCACAACCTATATTTGCAAATTCCCTTAATGCGTAAATGTACTGGCAACTAAAAGACTAGTACCTGTAGGTCTTTGCACTCACTTACTGGTACATGCACCTGTGTGTGTCTACACTGGGGGGATTAGAGCTGCATTGAGTGGGGAAGAGGGTGAGACTCACTCTACTTATCTAGGTACCATGTAGTTCAATGCAAGAGTATATCCAAGCAAAAGTCATGAAGATCTAGAAATGTCACAACAAAATCTTCTGGCTGAGCTATTGGATTTCCCTTGAGTGCTTCAAATAGACCATTTCTTTGCAAGTAACAGTTTACTTTCACAAAAATAGATGACCTAGCTCATGATCATAATTATCCTTCTGGAACTGAAAGGCAGACACAAACCAGTGGCTCTTTCTCTTCACTTTCCTGATGCTGAGGAATTCCTACTCTTCCCCAGAACATACATTTTAGTGTTAAATACACTGTGTTTGGTTAACTATCACATTACATACATATTATGTTGCATCATTAAAAGGGCAAGTATTTTGCAAATGAAAAAGAATAAAGTTTTACAAAAGGTTTAAGAAGGAAACTCTCTCTCTCTCTCTCTCTCTCTCTCTCTCTCTCTCTCTCTCTCTCTCTCTCTCTCTCTCTGTTTTCCCCATTTGGGTACTGGAGATCCAATCCAGGATCTTTCACATGCTAGACAAGTGTTCCATCACTAAGATAACATCCTTGGTTCCTTTCCCTAACTTTTATTTGTTTGTTTGTTTGTTTGTTTTTGAGACAAGTTCTCATGTTGCCCAGACTGGCCTTAAACTCCTGGTCTTTCTATTTCTATTTTCCAAGTGCTGCGGTTATAGGCATGGACCATCACTCCTGGCACCTTTCCCTTAATTATTACCTTTTGGGGTCCCAGTTTACAGCATTTAACCAGAGAAAGGGTGAGAGAGGTGGGAGGAGAGAGAGGAAGAGAGAGGGAGCATTGTAGTGGTTATTTTTGGTTGTTAACTTGACTATCTGGAATTAACCCAAGTGGTTGGATACACTTATGAGGAATTTTTTTCTTTTTCTTTTTTTGTTTTATGACACAGGGTTTCTGTATGGAACAGCCCTCGTTGTCCTGAAACTCTCTTTGTAGGCCAGGCTAGCCTCGAACTCACAGAGATCTACCTGCCTCTGCCTCCCGAGTGTTGGGATTAAATGTGTGAGCCACCACTGCCTGGCAGGGGAAGACCCAGTTTTTGTCCAGATATTTTGAGGTGGGAAGATCCACCTTTAATCTGGGCCACACCTTTAGTCCAACTAAAGGACATGGAAGAAAGAAACTCTTCACTCTTTGCCTGCTTATCTCATTGGCAAGTCTATTCCTTCACTGGCATTAGAGTCTACTTTGAAATTCCAATGGATGCTGAAGACCAGCTGTGACATCCAGCTTCATGGACTGAACAACTACTGGACTCTTAGACCTTCGTTTGGTAAATAGCCATTGTTGGAGTAGCTGGACCTGTAAGCCATTCTAATAAATAAATATGTATTAGATAATAAATATATATTCATTCGGTAAGTTCTGTTTCTCTAGAGCACCTGACTAACAGAGTCATATTAACTTCCTCATAACCTAACCCTCCACCATTCTCTTGCACAGTATTTCCTTCGCAGACTTCATCACCGCCTGTACTTACATGCCTCTTTGCCTCCACCACACTCTTAACCCTATGCAAACAGAAACCTCATCTGTTTGTTCTCTACTGTAAACCTAGCGCCTAATCCACTGCTGCATGTATAACCAGGTCCTAATTATTAATTGAAGGAGTAAACAAATGAGTGAAATGTTGCTCATCACTAGTGTTCCAGGAAAGAACTGTTTGGGGTGGAAACAGATGTTACTAACTTTAATATTCTGGTGGCTGGCTTTGGGTTTATTTTAGTTATTTACTTTTTGGTTGGGGATTCAAGTCAGGAGGGCCTTGTACACATTTTACCACCAAGCTGCACCCTAGTTCCTTAAGTAGGACTTCAGCATCCTCTACCCCTCTCAGTGTTGGCTCTCACCCTCAAGGAGCATTTGTTTAGTGAATCTCATCTGGTAGTGCCCAATTCGAAGACTAATTCTACATTCATGTACTAAGGCTGACTGAATTCACAGGGTTTTAGGTTTTAAAGTTCTTACTGAAATAGAGTTGACTTCATACTATTCTGGAGTAACTCCAGGCATTCACTATTCAATGTGAATAATTCAATATTATTCTGGAGAAACTCCAGGGCATTCACTATTCAAAGAAAAAAGACATTTGTTTTGTTTTACTAAAACTGGACTCAAGCTATTTGAAAGATACTGCTGCTTTTGCAGATATTTTTGTGCACTTTGGGCATCCAAGAATGAGCAATGCTTTTGGATATTTATGTTCTTTCTAGTCTTACTACAAACTTTGTACTACATATTTTATTGAATGTGTTTCTTGACATTCTCTTTCTGTAGCCCACTCTGACCTCCTGCCCCACCCTCCTGAGATTACAGACTGACATGCCTAGCAATGACTTCTTTTACTAATTGCAAAAGCAAGCATGTTTGTTGTGGAAATTATAAAAATATAGAAAACATAAAGGTGATACAAAAAAGCATAAAGAAGGGCTGGAGAGATGGCTCAGCAGTTAAGAGAACTTGACTGCTCTTATAGAGGTCCTGAGTTCAATTCAAACTACCACATGGTGACTCACAACCATCCATAATGGGCTCTGATTCCTTCTGGTGTGCATGAAGACAGAGCACTCATATATACAAATAAATAAATCTTAAAAAAATAAAAAAACAAAAAAATTACTTACAATTCCATTACCCATAACTATTCCTAAAACCTTTCATTTTTGTTGTTGTTTATTTTGTTATTATCTCTATATCTTTTGAGTCAAGGTCTCATTTTGTAGCCTCCAACTCCCAAGCACAGTCCTCCTGACTCCGTCCCAAGGGCTTGGATTACAGGCCTGCACCACTGCTCAGGCTCATTGCTAACATTTTGATTTTGTTTCTCTCAGCCTTGTTTTTACACTCACGAGGTAGGCACACGTTTTTATAACAGTTATCATGTGCATGCATATCTGCAGTTATCATCTGAACAGTATGGCGGGCACCTTAGTTTATTGTTCATTTGCCTATCACAGTTTTTGTAATTCTCTCCGTATAGTTGTAGAAGATGAAGTCATCATTTTCTCTCAACAACTGAGTACACTGAGGCTGAGTATGACTTATTTGCCTAAGGCTATATAATTGGCAAATGGGCGGTCTAGGGGACACATGTAGCTCTAATTCTAAACTCCCCAGGTTCAACTACTCTGCTGTATATGTTTCTGTTTTCCATCGAGTTGGAATCACCATAGAAATAGTGTGACTGCTCCTCTTGGAAAAAGTCTTTCCTTCCTTCCTTCCTGATGTTTTTACATTTATTTATTTTGTGGGTGTGCATGTGGTGTCTTGAGTGTGCACTCCACTGTGCATGTCTGGAGGTCAGAGGACAGCTTACAGGAATTCGTGCTTCCTTCCCCCATGTAGATTCCCGGGCTCAAGCTCGGGTCATCAGACTTGGCAACAAGAACCTTTAACTGAAGAGCCATCTTGCTGGCCCAAGATTCTTATTTACTTATGTAGTCCAGTTTAGCCTTGAACTCATGATCCTCATCGACCTCTCAAATACTTGTTTACTGACATTCATAGAGTTCTATGAATCTTGGCTTCCATTTCTTGGAGATAAACACATCTTTGGGTTGGTTGTTGTTGTTGTTTGTGACAGGATTTCTCTGTAGTTTTGGAGCCTGTCCTGGAACTCTCTCTATAGACCGGGCTGACCTTGAACTCACAGAGACCCACCTGCCTCTGCCTCCCAAGTGCTGAGATTAAAGGGTGCTCCTCTTGTAGACCAGGCTGGCCTCGAACTCACAAAGATCTGCCTGCCTCTGCCTCCCAAGTGCTGGGATTAAAGGCGTGTGCCACCACCGCCCAGCATCTGTGATGCATTTTTAAAATGTCACTTGGGTGATTTCTCAGAAAATTCGGAAACAACCTTCCTCAAGACCCAATAATACCACTTTTGGGTATATATCCAAAGGATGCTCAATCGTGCCACAAGGACATGTGCTCAACTATGTTCATAGCAGCTTTGTTTGTCATAGCCAGAACCTGGAAACAACCTAAATGCCACTCGATCGAAGAATGGACAAAAGAAATGTGGTACATTTACACAATGGAGTACTACACAGCAGAAAAAATAACAACAGCTTGAATTTTGCAGGAAAATAGATGGAGCTAGAAAACATTATTTTGAGTGAGATAACCCAGACACAGAAAGACAATTATCACATGTACTCACTCATAGGTGGTTTTTAAACATAAAACAAAGAAAACCAGCCTACAAACCACAATCCAAGAGAATTTAGACAACAATACGGACACTAAGAGAGACTTACACAGATCTAATCTACATGGGAAGTAGAAAGTAGAAAAAGACAAGATCTCCTAAGTAAATTGGTAGCATGGGGACCTTGGGGGAGGGTGGAACGAGGGAGGGGAAGGGCAGGGAGGGGAGCAGAGAAAAATGTAGAACTCAATAAATATCATGGCAAAAATAATAAAAAAATAAAATGTCACTTGGTTGAATCTGACTGTCGATTCACTTTTATTCACTGACCAGCAGACCTAAGTCTTAGGGATGGTTCTGACTATTGTTGCTATGCCTGTGCTGTGTCCTGGTGTGGCCACTCCACTCACTCAATAAGCTATCATTGAGCAACTATTCTAAACCAGGCACTACTTTGGGTTATATCATTAGGGAATAAAAATGATTTTATTTTTTGTTGATATGTTCTCATCTGCTCTCCACATCACCCATATTTTTATCCTGATTTTTCAAAGGAACCTTATTCCTATGGAACTATAACACCCAGTGATTTTTCTCCATTTTTTTTTTTGTTTTGGTTTTTGGATTTTTGAGACAAGGTTTCTCTGTTAACAGCCCTAGCTGTCCTGGAACTAGCTCTGAAGATCAGGCTGGCCTCGAACTCACAGAGATCCACCTGCCTCTGTCTCCCAAGTGCTGGGATTAAAGGTGCCACCACCACCCAGCTCCATTTGTTTATTTTAACAGAGCAAGATCTGTGCTTGATCAGCTTTGGTAAATACTAAAATGGAAATTGCGATGAGTCGATTAGGTGCTGCAACAGTGGGAGTGAAGCATTTCTCCTCCTGTCCTCACCCATCCTCTATCCTGAACTAAAGGATGTTCCTATGATTCTATCAAGAAGATAGTTTTTCAAAGAATAAAATCATGGAAACTGTAATTTTTTTTAACCTAAGAAATTACATTTGTAAGCCAGGCAGTGGTGGCGCATGCCTTTAATCCCAGCACTCAAGAGGCAGAGGCAGACGGATCTTTGTGAGTTCGAGACCAGCCTGGTCTACAAGAGCTAGTTCCAGGACAGGCTCCAAAGCCACAGAGAAACCCTGTCTCGAAAACACAAAAACAAAAAAAAAAAAAAAAGAAAGAAAGAAAGAAAGAAATTACATTTATTTGTGCATACAGATAAGGTCAGATGAAAACTTACAGGGTCAGCTCTTTCCTTCCACCATGTGGTTCCCAGGGTTTGAACTCTGATTATGTCAGATTTGGCAGTGAGCACCCTCACCTGCTGAGGTGAGCCATCTTGCTAGCCCAAGATGACTAAATATATTATAGAATTGGAATCTTGACCCAGTCCCACCTTCTAATTGGGCCTTTCTACATTCTAACTAGCAGAAATTCCTCAAAGTTCTGGCATATGGAAGGTTTTCCCTCTATTTTTAGACCTTTGATCACTTCAATGTGAATTTAGGGATGAGTCAATTTAGAAGCCTGTCCCACGAAGACTTCTTATTTTAAGAACCACATAGTAATATTTTTTCCTCTATGTTAAGAAGGGTAGGAGAAAAGTGTTCCAGACTCATGATTATATGTAGTTTTACATTTTTTCATAAAAGGTCTCCAATCCCTTGGGGAGTTCCATGGTGTAATGACAGAGGGGAGAATGAAGTGTGATCGTGATATGTAATTTTCCTGTGGTTTTAAACAAGCTATTTGAACTTTATGTTCTATAATCTCAGATCTTCTTATGTCATGGTGTGGCAGGGGCAAACCAAATGTACATCTGTATATGCACACACAGCGTGTGTGTGTGTGTGTGTGTGTGTGTGTGTGTGTGTGTGTGTGTGTCTGTGTCTGTGTGTGTGTGTAGGGGAAGTTCGCCAAACTGCTGAAACACACACTGATGAAATCTAAGATCTCTGGGTTATTGTCTGAATTCTACCATAGCTTTGAGTATTTCCACCCTGCTGAAGAAGTAGCCAATGAGGGCTGCTGCTGGGAAACTGGTATCAGAACAGTTCCAGAGTGCAGCTAGGGAACACCACCTTTGGACACTGCAGAGTAGTGAATGGACTCCTGCTTCCCCATTAGGCCAGATTACTACACCAGGTTTATCTGATTAGTTTGCCTCCCCTACTCATGGAAATAAAGGCCTCTGGGTAGGTTAATTATGGCGTCCTAAACAGCTTTTGTATTTCTGGCAGCACAGGCAGCAGATGTGGTCTATTTTTATAGGAGGACTTGAAGTGTGCAAAAAGAAACACCTGGATGGTTATCTCCGAAGTTTAAAGAAAGCATTTTACTGCCTAGGAAAAACTTTGTAGGCTCAACCTACTAAGTATTTCTGTATGGTACAATTTAACTTCTTATCTTTTTCCTTTTTTCTTCCTTCCTTCCTTTCTTTTTTTTTGAGACAGGGTTTCTATGTGCAACAGACCTAGCTGTCCTGGAACTCACTCTGTAGTCGAAGCTGGCCTTGAACTCAGCGATCCGCCTGCCTCTGCCTGCTTAGTGCTGGGATTAAAGGTATGTGCCAGCGCTGCCCAGACAATATCAGCAATCTTAAACAAGTGAATATTTCTTTTTAATAATGGGTTTGAGATGGGAAGAAAAGAATTTGACAATGTGGAACAAATATATTTTACTGGTAGCCCCAAAACTGAGGAGAATGCAATAGGAATACACATATATAGAGCACATGCCACGTGCCAGGTACTTTGGGGATATTTCAGAGGACAAGACAAGTAAAATTCAGAGCTTAGAAACTAGTTAGGAGATCTCTGTGAGTTCGAGGCCAGACTAGTCTACAGAGCAAGTTCCAGGATAGACTCTAGAGGTACAGAGAAACCCTGCCTCAAAAACACCAAATAAATAAATAAATAAATAAATAAAATAAAAACCCAGACAGTGGTGGTGCACTCAGAAGGCAGAGGTGAATTCGAGGGCAACCTGGTCTACAGGAAGAGTGCCAAGACAGGCTCCAAAGCTGCACAGAAAAACCCAGTCTCGAACAATCAAAAAAAAAAAAAAAAAGGGGGGGATCATGAAGAGCAGGAAGTGCTCTTAGCCTCAAGCCATAGCTCCAGCACCACGATTTTCTTTTTCTTTTTTTTTTTCCTTCCCTCCTCTCTTTCTTTTTATGGGGGTGGTTGAGAAAGGGTTTCTCTGTGTAATAGCTCTGGCTGTTCTGGAACTCACTATCTATACCAGACTAGCACTGAAATCACAGAGATCTGTCAGCCAGTGCCACCTTGTGCTGGAATTAAAGGCATGTGCCACCACCACCCAGTCCATGATTTCCTTTTTAATATACAACAGTGACTTTGATCTAAGTTTTATTTCATTTTATAATTTTATATTAGTGTATGAATATTGCTTTAATTCTTTCTTTTTAAGACTTTGTAGTTCTTCCAGGCATAGTAGTATACACTTTCAATCCCAATAGCAGGGAGAGGAATCAGTGGTGGATTTCTGTGAGTTGAAGCCCAGCCTGGGTTACATAGTGAGTTCTAGGCCAATCAGAGCTATATAATGAGATGAGACAGAGAATGATTGAGAGTGAGGATGATTATATTTATTGTCAGGTGTGGTAGCACATACCTGCATTCCCAGGACCATAAGTTTCCTAATTTAATAACTCAGGAACTTGAGGCTGGAGAGATGGATCAATGGTTAAGACCATTGGCTGCTCTTCAGGAGAACCTGGGTTAAATTCCCAGCACCCACATGGCAGCTTATACTCTGTAATTCCAGTTCTAGGGCATAGAACACTCTCACACAGACACGCATGCAGGCAAAACACCAATGCACATAAAATAAATGTAAATCAATAAAAATTAATTAAGGAGTAGATGCAGAACCCACAGCCAAACATTAGGCAGAGCTTAGGGAACCCCTCAGAAGAGGAGAAGGATTGTAGGAGCCAGAGGGGTCAAGAACACCATGAGAACATGACCTACAGAATCAACTAACCAGGGCTCACAGGGACTCAAAGACACTGAATCGATAAATCACAGAGCCTGTATGGGTCTGAGATAGGTCCTCTGCATATATTATGGTTGTGTAGCTTGGTGTTCTTGTGGGACTCCTAACATAAGAGTGGAGGGGGTGTCTCTGACTCTTTCACCTGCTCTTGGGATCCTGTCCCTCTTTTTTTTTTTTCAATCAGTTTATATCTAACGATCCTGTCCGTCTTACTGGGTTGCCTCATTCAGGCTTGATATGAGGGTTTATATGTAATCTTTTTCATTTATTTATTTATTTATTTATTTGGTTTTTCTTTTTGGTTTTTCAAGACAGGGTTTCTCTGTAGCTTTGAAGCCTGTCCTGGAACTAGCTCTTTTTTTGTTTGTTTTTTTTTTTGTTTTTTGGTTTTTGAGACAGGGTTTTTCTGTGGCTTTGGAGCCTGTCCTGGAACTAGCTCTTGTAGACCAGGCTGGTCTCGAACTCACAGAGATCCGCCTGTCTCTGCCTCCTGAGTGCTGGGATTAAAGGCCTGCACCACCACCGCCCAGCTGGAACTAGCTCTTTTTTTTTTAAATTTAATTTTATTTTTTTATTTTTCTCTGCTCCCCTCCCTGCCACACCCCTCCCTCCCTCAACCCTCCCCCAAGGTCCCCATGCTACCAATTTATTCAGGAGATCTTGTCTTTTTATACTTTCTACTTCCCACGTAGATTATATCTATGTAGGTCTCTCTTAGTGTCCGTATTGTTGTCTAAATTCTCTGGGATTTGGTTTGTAAGATGGTTTTCTTTGTTTTATGTTTAAAAACCACCTATGAGTAAGTACATGTATAATTGTCTTTCTGTGTCTGGGTTACCTCACTCAAAATAATGCTTTCTAGTTCCATCCATTTTCCTGCAAAATTTAGGCTGTCGTTATTTTTTTCTGCTATGTAGTACTCCATTGTGTAAATGTACCACATTTTTTAAATCCATTATTCGATCGAGGGACATTTAGGTTGTTTCCAGGTTCTGGCTATGACAAATAAAGCTGCTATGAACATAGCTGAGCACATGTCCTTGTGGCACAATTGAGCATCTTTTGGGTATATGCCCAAAAGTGCTACTACTGGGTCTTGAGGAAAGTTGTTTCCGAATTTTCTGAGAAATCGCCACACTGACATCCATAGGGGTTGTACCAGCTTGCATTCCTACCAGCAATGCAGAAGTGTTCCCTTTTCTCCACAGCCTCTCCAGCATAAGTTGTCATCAGTATTTTTGATCTTGGCCATTCTTACAGGTATAAGATGGAATCTCAGAGTTGTTTTGATTTGCATTTCTCTGATGACTAAGGATGTTGAACATTTCCTTAAGTGTCTTTCAGCCATTTTAGATTCCTCTGTTGAGTGGAACTAGCTCTTATAGACCAGGCTAGTCTCGAACTCACAGAGATTTGCCTGCCTCTGCCTCCCGAGTGCTGGGATTAAAAGCGTGTGCCACCACCACCCGGCAACGTAGTCTTTTTTAAAAAAATATAATTTATTTTCACTTTATGTGCATTGGTGTTTTGCCTGCATGTGTGTCTGTGTGAGGGTGTCACATCTCCTAGAACAGTTGTGGGCTGCCATGTGGTTTCTGGGAATCAAACCCTGTTCCTCGGGAAGAGTAGCCAGTACTCTTTAACTGCTGAGCCATCTGTCGAGCACATACCTAGCTTTGTTGTAACTTGTTCTGTTGATATCCCTGGGAGGCTTGTTATGTAAAAGAGGAGTAGGACTGGAGAGATGGCTCAGTGGTTAAGAGCTTTTTCTGCTCTTCCAAAGGTACTGAGTTCAATTCCCAGCCACCACATGGTGGTTCACAGTCATTAGTAATGAGACCTGGCGCCCTCTTCTGGCCTGCATTGTATACATAATAAAAAAGTAAATCTAAAAAAAAAAATATTTGCCTGGCCCTGTTTCACCAGGCAGTGGTAGCATACGCCTTTAATCCCAGCACTCGGGAGGGAGAGGCAGGCAGATTTCTGTGAGTTCGAGGCCAGCCTGATCTACAAGAGCTAGTTCTTAGGACAGCTACAGGACAGCTAGGGCTATGAAGATTGTTATACATGCCCATCAAAATCCCAACAAAATTCTTCAAGGACCTTGAAAGAACGGTACTCAACTTCATTTGGAAAAGCAAAAAACCCAGGATAGCTACAACAATCCTGGGCAACAAAAGAACTTCTGGAGGCATCACAATCCCTGACTTCAAACTCTACTACAGAGCTACAGTACTGAAAACAGTCTGGTACTGACATAAGAACAGACAGGAGGACCAGTGGAACCGAATAGAAGACCCGGATATCAATCCGCACATCTTCGAACACCTGATATTTGATAAAGAAGCAAAAAGTATCAAATGGAAAAGAGAAAGCATATTCAACAAGTGGTGCTGGCATAACTGGATATCAACATGTAGAAAAATGAAAATAGACCCATACATGGGAAAAGATCTTCACTAACCCCACATCAGACAGAGGTCTGATCTCCAAAATATACAAAGAACTCAAGAAATTAGACACCAAAAGATCATGGAATCCAATAAAAAAAAATGGAGTACAGACCTAAACAGAGAACTCTCAACAGAGGAATCTAAAATGGCTGAAAGACACTTAAGGACATGTTCAACATCCTTAGTTATCAGAGAAATGCAAATCAAAACAACTCTGAGATTCCATCTTACACCTGTAAGAATGACCAAGATCAAAAACACTGATGACAATTTATGCTGGAAAGGTTGTGGGGGAAAGGGAACACTTCTGCATTGCTGGTGGGAATGCAAGCTGGTACAACCCCTATGGATGTCAGTGTGGTGATTTCTCAGAAAATTTGGAAACAACTTTCCTCAAGACCCAGTAATACCACTTTTGGGTATATATCCAAAGGATGCTCAATCGTGCCACAAGGACATGTGCTCAACTATGTTCATAGCAGCTTTGTTTGTCATAGCCAGAACCTGGAAACAACCTAAATGCCCCTCGATCGAATAATGGATTTAAAAAATGTGGTACATTTACACAATGGAGTCCTACACAGCAGAAAAAAATAACAACAGCTTGAATTTTGCGGGAAAATGGATGGAATTAGAAAGCATTATTTTGAGTGAGGTAACCCAGACACAGAAAGACAATTGTCACATGTACTCAGGGAGGGGAGCAGAGAAAAATTTAGAGCTCAATAAATATCATGGAAAAAAATAATAAAAAAAATAAAAGAAAAGAAAGAAAAAAAAAGAAATTGGGCGGTGGTGGCGCACGCCTTTAATCCCAGCAGTCAGGAGGCAGAAACAGGTAGATCTCTGTGAGTTCGAGGCCAGCCTGGTGTACAAGAGCTAGTTCCTGGACAGACTCCAAAGCTACACAGAGAAACCCTGTCTCGAAAAAGAAAATTTCTTTAAGGATGGGGGCTGAAAAGATGGCTCAGAGGTTAAGAGCACTGGCTGCTCTTCCAAAGGTTCCAAAGGTCCTGAGTTCAATTCCCAGCAACCACAGGGTGGCTCACAACTACTTGTAATGAGATCTAGTGCCCTCTTCTGACCTGCAGGCATACATGCAGGCAGAACACTGTATAAATAATAAGTAAATCTTTAAAAATAATTTTTAAGGAGTTTACAGTTTTGTACACTGAACACTATAAAACCCTGCTAGAGGCCTGTGAGGTGTCTCAGCCGATAAAGGTCCTTGCCTCTGAATTTGATCCCAGAACCCACAAGTTAGAGGAAGAGAACTGTCTTCCAATGTCTACAGTTGTGCTATGGCACATTGTGCCTGTGCGCAAGCACACACACACACACACACACACACACAGAAAGAGAGAGATATAAATTAACATAACAAGGGAACAATAAATTTCAAAGTGGCACAAAGAAATTAAAATAATAACTGTTTGTTAAAGGCACTAAAGTGATTAGGTAAATTATTACATCACAATCAATAATTAACTGTAACAATCATATGACTTTTGAAATACTCTGAGAATGGAGAGAGGCAATAAAACCAATAGCTATAGTTTCCATGATTACACTATTTCCTTATAGCTTCTAAGACATTCTGACCACACTGACTAAATTCTGTTTTGCTAATTTAAACCAGTTTAAGTTGTTTTACTCTCAGGCAAACCTTTAGTCCAACTTCTGTGTGCATCTAACTATAGACCCCAACATATTAAGTACACATTAGCAGCAAAAAGAAGGAATCAAAAGACTTCGTTTTCTTTTTGGTTTTTCGATGTGTGGCCCTGGCTGTCCTGGATTTCACTCTCTAGCCCAGGCTGGCCTCGAACTTACAGACTACCCGCCTGCCTCTGCCTCCTGAGTGCTAGGATTAGAGGGGTCTGCATCCCCTGCCCAGCTCATTGTTCTTGAACTTCAATCACAGCTTTTGCCTGCCCTTTTGAAACTTGGGAAAACACTAATCACACTTTGTCATTATTGTGACAAGCAATCTAAAGGGACTGAAGATTTCTTTAGGTCACTGGTCTCTGGCAAGGGAAAACTGGAAGCCCGTCCTGGACCAGAGTTCTCACTCCCTGCAATTCAGGAAGTGAAGTGAGGGAGTGAAAGGTCAATGGGCTCCACCCAATGGCTAGTTTTTATGCTAACTTGACACTTGTCCTTAGCAGGCAAGCCTTCAGGGCATTTTCTTAATTAGTGACTGATGAGGGAGGGCCCAGCCCTTTGAGGATAGGGTCTCCCCTGGTAGGTGTTTCTGGATGCTTTTTTGTTTTGTTTTGTTTTGTTTTTCTGAGACACGGTTTCTCTGTGTAACAGCTCTGGCTGTTCTGGAACTGACTTTGTAGAGTAGGCTGGCCTCAAATTCATGGAGATCCACCTGCCTCAACCTCTCCAGTGCTGGGATTAAAGATGTTCACCACAACACCCAGCTCTTTGGATGCTTTAAGAAAGCAGTGGTGGCACACTCCTTTAATTCCAGCATTGAGTTCAAGGCCAGCCTGGTCTGTGGAGAAAAATCCCAGGCAGCCAGGGCTACCCAGGGAAATCCTGTCTTGAAAAAAAACAAAACAAACAAACAAACAAAAAAACCGCCTGAGCGAGCCGGCAAAAGCACTCCTCCACAGCCTCTTCTTCAGCTCCTGCCTCTAGGTTCCTGTGTCTGACTTCCTGCTTTGGCTTCCCTCACTGGACTGTTATTCAGGATTTGTAAGCCTTTTCCTGCTTTTGTTCCTGGTGTTTCATCACAATAGTAACTCTAAGACAACTTAACTTCCTTTCACTAGGACCCATGTCCCCAAGAATCTACCATCTCTCAGTGGTACCACATGCTGGTAACTAATCTTAAGCACTGAGTCTGCAGGGCATTGTTAAGATCCAAGCAGAGCCCAGCTATTCAACAACAGTGTGGATAAAATAGCAAGATTGCAAGACCCTTTCCTTGGGTAGGGATGGGGGGTACAAACTATAACATAGAATATTTAACCATTTCATAGCATCAATATTTAAAACAGTATCAGCCTGGTGATGGTGGCACTTGCCTTTAATCCCAGCACTTGACTGGCAGAAGCAGGTAGATCTCAGTGAGTTCGAGCCCAGCCTAGTCTACAAAGTGAGTTCCAGGATAGCCAGGAAAGTTACACAGAGAAAACCTGCCTCAAAAAAACAAAACAAAACAACAATAAAAAAGTTAAAACAGGCAGGACGGCGTTGGCGCACACCTTTAATCCCTCGGGAGGCAGAGGCAGGTGGATCTCTGTGAGTTCAAGGCCAGCCTGGTCTACAAGAGCTAGTTCTAGGACAGGCTCCAAAACTACAGAGAAACCCTGTCTCAAAAAAAAAACTAAAAAAAAAAAAAAAAAAAAAGTTAAAACAGTATCATTTACATTTACAGACACTAAAACTATTTTTTCAGATGACAAAACAGTTTGGAGCAGCTCAGTAATCTGCCCAATTGAGGTATAAATGAAGCAGATAAGGAAGGATTCCATCTCAGTTCTGACAACAAAATGTAAGTCCATATCAAGGAGTCAGTGCTGCCAGGAATTTACCTTCCAGGAACTTGAGTCATAGACAGCTATTATGTACCAAGATGGATGCCTAGTACAAAAATGGAGTTTCTTGCTGGGTGGTGATGGCGCACACCTTTAATCCCAGAATTTGAGAGGCAGAGGTAGAGGGATCTCTGTGAGTTCAAGGCCAGCCTTGTCTACAAGAGCTGGTTCCAGGTCAGCTAGGGCTGTTCCACACAGAAAGCCTGTCTTGAAAAAATAAAACAACAACAACAACAACAACAACAAAAAATGGACCTTCTTTAGCCATCATAGATGTGTGAATAAAAATCTTTTCTTGCTAAAATGAAACCGTGAATGTCTTTAGTGATTTGCCTTACTTTGAAACTGTAACTATTATTGAAAAGCAAATTTTCCATCTGCATAAAACTACCTAAACCTGTTTCTAATTATAAAGTTAGAACTGATCGTTACATTTGAAAATTAGAAAATTTCAGTAAAACTTCTTGCTGTTTAGAATTTATTATAATAAAAGGGTGGTCTCAAGGAAGAAAGAGCAGAAACCATAGGATGTTAAAGTGGGAAGGAAGTTAGAGACCATGCTACCTGTCTTCCATAACTGAGAGATGAGCAAACTCAGTCAAAGCTCAGAGTCAAAAATTGATGTACTTCCTAGGTTGCAATAGTACCCAAAGTAAGAGATTAAAGGTACATGGAAAATAGCTGTTTGAGATGTGATTTTCTTTCTTTCTTTTTTTCGAGACAGGGTTTCTCTGTAGCTTTGGGGCCTGTCCTGGAACTAGCTCTTCTAGACCAGGCTGGCCTCAAACTCAGAGATCTGCCTGTCTCTGCCTCCTGCATGGTGGGATTAAAAGTGTGTGCCACCACCGCCCGGCTTCAACTCTACTTAATTAATTTCTCAAACTGGGCAAAGAGAAACAACAAAATTCCAAATAAGTACATAATAGCTGGTAAAGAGAAAATGTTCAATAATTAGCTAGGTGTGATGAGTCATGCTGTAATACCAGCATTTGCAAGGCAGAGGCAGGGAAAAAGAGTTCAGTGACAGCCTTGGCTATACAGTGAGCTCCAGGCTACTCAAAATT
The DNA here is from genome assembly GCA_004026605.1 of Ondatra zibethicus. NCBI lineage: Eukaryota > Metazoa > Chordata > Mammalia > Rodentia > Cricetidae > Ondatra > Ondatra zibethicus. The sequence goes on from PVIU01005068.1 coordinate 23,123, forward strand.
AACTCAAAGAAGAGTCTTAAAACACTGGGTGTGGTGGCACACATCTTTAAGCCTAGCACTTGGGAGGCAGAGACAGGCAGAAGAGCTCCTTGAGTTCAGGGTCAGCCTGGTGTACAAAGTGAGTTCCCAGGAAAGACTACAAAGCTACAGAGAAAAGAGAAACCTTGTTTCAAAAAAAACCAAAAAAAATCCAAAAAACAAAAAAAAACCAAAACTCCCCCAAAAGATCAACAGATAGAAACTATTCAATAAATATTTGCAAATATTTAAGTGAGTTAAAGATTTTATTGTTTCCATTTCTAAACTTTCCTTTGAGTTACTATTTTATATGCTGTCATACCCTATAGATAAAACTTGTTTCTTTGATTTTATTGTTGTTTTGCTTTTATTTTTTTGTCCTTGAGACAGGGTCTCACACACAGTGTCCTCAAAGTTTTAGTAATCATTGTGTCTAACCTTCTTAGTGCTGGGATGAAAAGCATAAACCCACCATGAGGTTAATACTTCTAAGTCAAATTCCAAAATGTTATTCACATTTTAATAAGCATGAATTCAGGTTTAAGATGGCTATCATTAAGAAAATTAACAACTTGGGGCTCGAGAGATCGGTCAGTAGTTAAGAGAGCATTGTCTGCTCTCCTAAAGGACCCAGGGTTTAGCATTGGATTCCCAACATCCATACAGTATCTCACAATAGTTTGTAATTCCATCTGATACCCTCTTATGGCCTCTGAGGAACCAGACACATATGTGGTGCAGACAGACCCAAAAGAAGACATCCATAATACATCATTTTTCTTTTTTCTTTTTTTTTTTTTTGTTTTCGAGACAGGGTTTCTTTGTAGCTTTGGAGCCTGTCCTGGAACTAGCTCTTGTAGACCAGGCTGGCCTCGAAGTCACAGAGATTCACCTGCCTCTGCCTCCTGAGTGCTGGGATTAAAAGAGCTAGTTCTAGGACAGCCTCCAAAGCTACAGAGAAACCCTGTCTCGAAAAAAACAAAAAACAAAACAAAACAAAAAAACTATGGTGGTTTTTTCTTTTCTTTTTGGTGGGATTAAAGGCCTGAGCCACCACCGCCCAGCTTCTCTGTCTTTTTCTTTTGAGATAGGGTCTCATTATATAAACCTTGCTGGCCTGGAACTCACTGTGTAGACCAGGCTGGTCTCAAACTCATAGAGATCCATCTGCCTTTACCTCCTGAATAATAGGATTAAAGGCATGTATCACAAAGTACAGCTCAAAACGTGTTTTTTGTTTTGTTTTGTTTTGTTTTGTTTTGTTTATTGAGGCAGGGGTTCTATATAACAGCCCTAGCTGTCCAGGAACTAGCCCTGTAGACCAGGCTGGCTTCAGAATCACAGAGATCCACCTGCCTCTGCCTCCTGAGTGCTGGGATTAAAAGACAGGCAGATCTTTATGAGTTCAAGAACAGCCTGGCCGGCTGGGCGGTGGTGGCACTTGGGAGGCAGAGGCAGGCAGATCTCTGTGGGTTCGAGACCAACCTGGTCTACACGAGCTAGTTCCAGGACAGGCTCCAAAGCTACAGCAAAACCCTTTCTCGAAAAACAAAATAAAAAAACAGCCTGGTCTACAAGAGCTAGTTTCAGGACATCCACGGCTGTTACACAGAGAAACCATGTCTCGAAAAACCAAAAAAAAGGGCACATGCAATCACTGCCTGGCTTCAAAACATTTTGTTTTGTTTTCTGAGACAAGATTTCTCTGTGTAACAGCTCCGGCTGGCCACCACCTCCTGGCAAAACATTTTTTTTTTCGGCAAAACATTTTTTTAAATTTATTATATATATACTTGCCAAGAGACTGTCCCAGATCTCATTACAGATGGTTGTGAGCCACCACGAGGTTATTGGGACCTGAACTCAGAACCTCTGGAAGAGCAGCAGTGCTCTTAACCTCTGAGCCATCTCTCCAACCCCTGCAAAACATTTTTTTAATAGAAATTCTGTCCTAGAGCAGGGAACACCTGTGGGTTGAGCTGAGGCTGCAGGGGAGTGGGAAAGTGCTGACTGAAAAAATACAGACTATCAAGGCACTGCTCCTTTCTCCAGCTCTGAGCAGCTCCCCTACCAGGGATCTAATCTGGCCAGGGTCGGCCTCCCTCCTGAGTAGACCAGAGGACTCATCTGGTAGCAGTTCCCCACTCCAGGTGACTAGACTGCGGTCCAAACTGGTGTTTTTCCCTGGGACACTGACACAGAGTAGTCAAGTGCTAGAGCCACCACAGTAGACATAGCTGATCAAGGACTGCCCCTGGGATGTAGCGGTGCAGTGACTCTTGGGCTATGCCAGAAGCCCACCCTCAAGCTCTTTCCCTATACCATTCTGGGCGAGGCCATGGGGGCTCTTCTGTGCGACAGCCACCTTCCCCATCCTCTGTGGAGCCACCAGCCATCCATACTGGTGTAGAGTGGAGCCTGCTAGGCTTCACCATCAAACAGGCTTCTCAAAGAGAGAGAAAGAGAGAGAGAGAGGGAGGGAGGGAGGAAGAGGGAGGGAGGGAGAAGGAGGAGGTAGGGAGGGAAGGAAGGAAGGAAGGAAAAAAGGACAAAAGGACAAAAGGATAGAAGCCACTTTGTCCTAACCACAAACTGGAATTCGTTTAATGATATTTTTAAAAAAAAAAAAATGAAACTCAGGAACCAGGCAGTGCAGGCACACACCTTTAATCCCAGCATTTGGAGGCAGAGGCAGGTGGAATCTGTGAGTTTGAGGCCAGCCTGATCTATAGAGTACTGGGATTAAAGGATTTTGCCACCACTACCCAGCTAATTTCCTTATAATTTATTATCAGTTTATATTTACTTGTTTTTTCACTTTTTTATTTTTTCAGACAGGGTTTCTCTGTGAAACCATCCTAGCTGTCCTGTAGACCAGTAGACCAGGACACTCTGTAGACCAGGCTGGCCTCGAACACACAGAGATCCACCTGCCTCTGCCTCCCAAGTGCTGGGATTAAAGGTGAGCACCACAACTGGCCATTTATGTTTATTTATACAACTATTTTATTTTATTATTATGTTCAAAGTTTTATTTATTTATTTATTTTACAGAGGGTCAGGCTAATCTCAGACCAAGCTCCTGGTACTCCTACCTCTCCTCCAGGTCTACATCTCCTCCTTCTACCTGACCCTGAGTGCCTAAACCAGTACAGCTGTCTATGAATGAATAAAGTAAGACAAACTACAGCGAAACCCTGTCTCGAAAAAACAAAAAAAAGTAAGTCAGAAATTCATTGAGTGGTTTTTGTTTGTCTCAAAGTGAAATATAGAAAAAAAGTTAGACTCAGCAATGGGAATTCTACTTTCCAACTTAACATCAAAGCAAACACACGCACACACGCACACATGCTCTCGCTCTCTCTCGCTCCATAATGCTGAATTCTGTTTACATTTTAAGCATGTGGGAATAATAGAGACTAATCAAGATGATATTACTAGCACTCAAAATTGAGTAATTGTGGGCTAGGGAGATAGCTCAGTGGTGAAAAGCATTTCCTGCTCTGGGGAGGATCTGGATTGGTTCCTAGCACCAAGTAAGACAAATCACACTCGGTAACTCTAGTTTCCCAGTTCCTGGGGATTCAACTCTTCTGCCCCTGAGGTCACTACATTCACATGCATGTACACACAAACAAATAATTTTTTTTGAGGTAGAATCTTACTATGTAGTCCTGGCTGGTCTTAACTTGGTAGGTAGACCAGGCTGGCCTCAAACTCATAAACATCTGCCATCTGTACCTCTCATGTCACATTTTAAATAAAAAACTATAAACTTTACATACCTATTATCAAATAAATGGATACTACAAAATGCTGTATATACCTTCCCAAAGCACACACTCACATGGAATATTATTCAGTCATGAAAAGGAAAAACATTCTTTTTTTTTTTTTGAGACAAGATTTCTCTGTAGCTTTGGAACCTGTCCTAGAACTAGTTCTTGTTGACCAGACTAGCCTCAAACTCACAAAGATCTGCCTACCTCTGCCTTCCGAGTGCTGGGATTAAAGGCGTGTTCCACCACTGCCTAGCAGGAAAGACATTCTTACACATGCTGTGCAACATGAATACTTCTTAAAGACATCATGATAAAGGGAGGTATGGTAACACACACTCGAAATAACACCGTTTAGGTGGCAGAAGGATCAAGAGTTCAAGGTCATCCTTTTTGTTTTGCTTTTTGTTTTTTGAGACAGGGTTTCTCTGTAGCTTTGGAGCCTGTCCTGGAACTAGCTCTTGTAGACCAGGCTGGTCTCGAACTCACAGAGATCCGCCTGCCTCTGCCTCCCGAGTGCTGGGATTAAAGGCGTGCGCCACCACCGCCCCACTCAATCTTTCGTCTTTTATTTTGTACTTATTTTTTTTAAGATTTATTTATTTATTTATTATTTTATTTTTTAATTTTTTTTTTTGTTTTTCGAGACAGGGTTTCTCTATGGCTTTGGAGCCTGTCCTGAAACTAGCTCTGTAGACCAGGCTGGTCTCAAACTCACAGAGATCTGCCTGCCTCTGCTTCCCGAGTGCTGGGATTAAAGGCGTGCGGGTGGCATATGCTTTTAATCCCAGCATGATCTGGAGGCAGAGACAGGAGGATTTCTGTGAATTCCAGTGAGGCCAGTCTGGTCTACAGAGTGAGTTCCAGGACAGCCAGGGTGGTTACACAGAGAAACCCTGTATCAAAAACAGAACCAAAGGAAAAAAAAATCTATTTTACATTTATGAGTGTTTTGCCTGAATGTATGTATGTGCACTATGTGTGCCTTTGGAGGTCAGAAGAGGGGTCAGACCCTCAGGAACTGGAGTTATGGATGATCACGAGCTGCCATGCGAATGTTTCAGAATCGAACTCTGGTCCTTCGCAAGAGCAGAATATGCTCTTAACTGCTGAGCCATCTCTCCAGCTTCAAGGGACTTATCATTTAATAGGCACAGAGTTTCAGTTTTACAAGATAGGTTCCAGAGATGCACTGGATTATGGCTGTACAACAATGGGAATATCCTGATACCCTGAACTATGTGCTCCAAATGGTTACAAGTAGAAGGTGGGTATGATGGTGCATGTCTGAAACGACAGTATTTGTGAGGTAGAGGCAGGAGGATTGCAACAAGTTGGAACCCAGCCTCGGTTACATAGTAAATAATACCAAGCCAATCAGGGACACATAGTAAGACCCTGTCTCAAAATAACAAAACAAAAACAAAAAACAGGTTAAAATGGTAAATTTTACATTTAAATTTTTCCTTGTGTTACATACAGAAATATATATTCCATTTAACAAATTATAAAGCAAGTGTACATGTAATGTAGTCTTAAGCAATAGCACACTGGCTAGGTGTGTGGTGTAGAACTTTAATCCCAGCACTCAGGAGGCAGAGGCAGGGGGATCTCTTAGTTGGAGGTTAGTTGTACATTTGGAGTTCAAAGTCAATTAGGGTTGCCTAGTTAGATTCTGTTTCAAAAACAAACCAACCCAAACCAAATACCCCCCCAAAACCCACAGAAATATATTTTGAGGGTACCCTGTGTCTGTTCTCATCACAACCCTCTTCCTTCCTACCATGACAAGCTTAGTTAAATAAACCCCATAAAATGCAAATACATCTTTAAATTTCAATGGTTTTTGTAAATGCAAAACAAAAAAAATGTGAAAAACAAAACGGTAAGAACTTTAAAGGTGTCCCTTCTTGTTTTCTTCACTCTTGAAATTCTTATTCTGAACCTATTTTGGTTCCATAGTTGACCTCACCTGTAGCGTTTAATTAAAACAAAACAAAACAATTCAGCATAGATTTTTCATCCCTCCCTCTCTCTCTTGCCTTCAACTACAAAGAAACAATGATTTAAGCCCTTTGTGCCCTTTTAGAAAATTACACAGATAGCCCATTGTGGAACCCTATAATCCCTCCGTGCAAAGGAAGAGATTAGCATATGAATACAAAGCAAAATGAATTCAGAATACAAAACGATCTATCGAGTTGTGAAGGTTTTGTATTCTTAAAAATGAATTTATTTCCTCTTTTGTATTGCCCCTTTCGTGGCCTAAGGGTTAAGGAAATTGAGCTTCCTCCGTGCTGGCTACCCGGAAAAGGATTTTTTAAAAAACCACACACACACACACACACACACACACCACAACAGATTCTAGGAGGTGCAAAACCAACAGATGGCTTCTAGCGCCAGTAATCGCCAGTGGAATCTGCTACACTCGAAATCAGCTTGCTTGCCTGTGAGGAGTGTAGAAAGTGCTGTTCGCTAACTGCGTGGTAAAGGAGAGAAAGCGATAGAAGAGAGAGCCATAATGCTGACGTTGAAGGCCCGGCCCCGTGAGGTTGCATAGGGTAAGTGGCGTTGGCCAGGCGGCGGTGGCGAAGGGGAAGGGAAGAGGATTTGGGCTAGGGCGGGGCTTGACGCGCAGCGTGGCTCCTGATTGCCGGAGCGCCGCTGCCAATCTTGCCGATCCGCTCGCTTAACCAGTGCGCTGGCGAGACGCGCTCAGATATACTGAGCGAGCGCTGAGCAGCAGCCTCAGATCCTGACGGTGCAGCAGCCCGCAGCCTCAGCCAGGGAGTCCCAGCCGCTTTCAATGGAGGAGAAGCCCGGCCAGCCACAGCCTCAGCACCATCACAGCCACCACCATCCGCACCATCACCCCCAGCAGCAGCAGCAGCCGCAGTCGCACCACCACCACCATTACTATTTCTACAACCACAGCCACAACCACCACCACCACCACCATCACCAGCAGCCTCACCAGTACCTGCAGCATGGAGCCGAGGGCAGCCCCAAGGCCCAGCCCAAGCCGCTGAAACATGAGCAGAAACACACCCTCCAGCAGCACCAGGAAACGCCGAAGAAGAAAACAGGTCCGGGAGGGAGGGCGGTGGGGGAAGGGGACCCGGGCTGGGGGGGGGGGCGGCGAGGGGATGGGGGTGGGGCTAGCTGGGAAAAGCGCGGACCCGGTCGGGGTGTGCGTCCCGCGGGGCCGGGGATGCCCCCTTTCATTCTTCCCGGGCGCGGGCCGCGAGGTGGGGATCGCAGCGCCCTCTCCTTCCCCCCAGCATGGGAGAGGCCCGCGCAGGCCAGCGTGACCTTCCCCGGCCCCCGCCCCGGCTGGAGGCAGACCTGGACGCTCGGCCTTGCAAGTCCAACCTTATTTTTATTTTTTTCCTCCTCTGCGGCCCCGGAGTCGCCTGAATGTGGGGGGCCTTAAGAAGGGGTGAAACTCGGCCGCCCTCAAAAAAAAATTCCCTCGAGGTGTATGTGATTCAGGCGGGCCTAGTGAATCCGGGCGCGGGTGGTGTCGCGAGACCCTCCCGCGGGCGGCGCGGAGCCGGGCTGAGCCGAGGCGAGGAAGCGTCCGCCCTCACCCGCCACCCCTAGCCCACCTGTGGCCTTGGGGTTTGCTGACTGGGGGGCGGCGGGGACCCCTTCGTGCCGGGGGTCATTTCCACCCCTAAAGGCCCCTGTCGGGCGCCGGGCCCTGCTGTCTGTCCGCGAGGCTCCTCCGGAGGCCGGCGCCCCCGGCCCGCTCTCCTCAGAGCCGGCGAGGCTGGAATGTTCTCTCCTCCTCGCGGGGCCGCTTCCTGTCCGCCATGTTGGAAGCCGATTCCTGTCACCGACTCCGGCCGGCTGAGGAGCGGAGGGGGGGAAGGGTGCGGAAGGCCACACGGCCCGCCGGGACCGACGGCCCGGGACCCTCGGCGGCCACGGCCGGGTCCCCCGCACTGCGGGCGGCCGGCACCCGCCGCCCCTCCCCCCGCCCCGCGCGGGGTTGTGTAACCCGGTGGCGGCCGCGCGGCCCCGGGCGGGTCCCTGGGGTGAGGGGCGGGGGCGGTTGGGGTGGGGGAGGGAAGCGGCCACGAGGGGAGCGGCCTGCACCGTGGACCCGCGCGCCGACGGCCGCGTTTCCCGCTCCCGGGTGCGGCGGGAGGCGCGGGCGGGCGGCCGGGCGGGGAGCCGGCCTCGAAGACGAGCTTGAGAGGGAAGGAGGCCCGGGCGGCGGCCGCGGGCGTGCGAGGGGCGAGGGGGTTCGTTTTTGGTAGAGGCGGTGCCTGAGGCCGGGTGGGGTACCCAGCGGGAACCGAGCTCCCGGGTCACGAGTTTCTCTGCCACAGGAATCTCATCTCCTGCCAGGTTCGCTCACGACTCCGCCTCAGAGGCTCTCACTTAGGCCTTTTTCTTTCCAGCAGCGCCTTTCCTACCAAAAAAAAAAAAAAAAGGAAAACAACCTCTTAAACCTTGTTCCATCCGTTTCCCACTCAGCACCCAGACTTCTGGGTACGGGTAGGGTAGTGACTGCAGGGAGGGATAAATCAAATGGATGGACAACAGGCACAGTTTGGGCCCCCCCTCTCTTACTAACGAAGACCTGAAAGTGGCTTGGCCGTGAGGTTGTGTCAATACCTTCTTACCTTGGACAAGACTTTTTCGGTGGTAATAAAGGGAAAGGTAGTTTGTGCATTTCAGAACCGATATGGATCCCCAAACTGAATTTAAATTTAACATGCTAAACGCCAGTGCCTTGAGGTAATAACTCAAGAAATAAGCATCAAAGTTGATATATTCGCAGATTAAAAGTGCTTATAAGCCGAAGAGAAACGAAGGGAAAACTTAGAAAAATGTTAAAGTCGGCCTGTCATTTAATACGAGCAGTTACTGATGAAAAACTTATTGTAGGCAATGTAACTTTGAAGACAGCAGCTGGCTATCAGATTTTCCTTTGTAAGGTGGCACGGACTGATGATAGTGTGCACTGGAAGTTACGTGCTTAATTGTGAGGATCTGGAGCAGCCTAGAAACTTAGAAATTATGTAACACTGCATTAATTTTGGTTTTCAGAAGGTGAGAAAGTATTAAGGTTGTCAAATAGTGGTACTTCTTAGATGTCAAATTTACACTCTATAAAAGTTTGTGTGTTCCCCACAGGACTCCTCCTCAAAGAGATGCAGACCCTGAACCATTTTGGCACCCCTCAAAATGTCTTTAAGTTGAGATGAAGAATAAGGAGGGAAAGTGTGTTTGAAAATTTTAAGATAATAAGTTTTTTATATGTGGTTTGGTCACACAGTGCTGTTGCTTCTTTGTGTACAGTGCTAAGAAAAGAACAATGTTTTTGGGCCATCACTGTTACTCCCAAACCTTTGAGAAACTGGTTCTCTGAACCCAGAAGAGGGCACAAGAGAAGATTAGATGTGTTGAATGATTGCAGTGTCACATCCAGAAGCCAGACTGAGTCCTAAGTGGAATTAGCATGGCAGCCCTAAATAAGTGCTAGGAATTCTTTAATTTTTTTTTTTAATATTTAGGCTTTAAAAGATGCCTTTCATACTTTGTGCATACCAAAGCCACAGGGGGAGAAGTATTATGTAGTTAAATGCAAAAAAAAAATTTTGGCATTAAAACAAGTATAGTGGGCTGTATTGTTCTGTAAACTGAGGATTGAGCTTAGGACACTGGGTGTGCTAGGCAGGAGTTGTCTATCACCCAGCTACAGACTGGGCCCTTTATAGTTTAAGTTGTAATTCTGGTGTCTCGCTCTCCACTGTAGCTTGAATTAGTGTGGGCCACCATTTCCTACTGAACTGTTTTTTTCCATGAGTGATTTATGGTCTATGAACCATTAAGTACTCTTAGTAATTGTTCTGGTTTACTTAAGACTGTACTTTGGTTCAACTTGAACATCAACTCTATTTTTTTTGCATGTAACATTGCCCACCTTTAGTTGAAATACAAAAATTATGACTAGCAATCCAGAAGATACCTATTGTTTAACTATTGAGCTACTAAATGGTGAGGTAATTCTTGTCTTTGATCCAGTTTCAGGAGGGTAAATTTAATGATACAATCTGGTTCTCCCCTGCCCCTAATTTTTGTTTTAGATAGGGTTGCATGATGCACCACTGTGCCTGGCTCAACTTTGTGCTTTTGGGGTTAATTTTATTTATTTTTTTGAGACAAGGTTTCTCTGCAGCTCTGACCTGGAACTCATTCTATAGACCAGGCAGCTGGCCTGTAACTCAGATCCTCCTGCCACTGCCTCTGCCTCCTGAGTGCTGTGTTTAAAGGTGTGTGCCACCACTGTCCATAGCTTTTAGCATTTTTTAAAAGAACATTTTACAGAAAAAACACCAATTGGTGTTCTTGACTCTTTTGTTTCATAGTTAGACTCTGAGGGCAAAATATATTTGAGACAGGGTCTTAATATGTATTCCTGACTGGCCTGGAATTCATTTATGTAGATTAGGCTGCCTTCAAACCCCTGCTTCTGCCTCCTCAGTGCTAGGTTTGGCCGTCACATCTCCATGAGAGATTTTATTGGGGAACTGGAGATAGTTTAGTGGTATAGTGTCTGCTAGGAGTACTCAGCCCTCACCACAGAAGTCTAACTATCATAGATTTTTTTAAAAATGAAAAGTACTTGAACACTGGAAATTAAGAATTTATTTTTTCTTCTAATGATTAAGGGTTGAGCCTTGGACTTAATACATGTCAGTCAGGATGTTAAGAACTTCTTTAAAATGTATTTTCTGATACAGGGTGATAGCGGCTCATGTGTTTAATCCCAGCACTTGGGAGGCAGAGGCAGATCTCTGAGTTTAAGGACAGCCTGGTCTACAAAGTTTCAGGATGCCAGGGCTACAGAGAAACGCTTTATCAAAAAACAAATGTTTTCTATAGTTACTAAGATTACTCTTATAATTGAGAATTTCTCCTAAGGACTTTATACAATTGATAGCTAATCACCATTTTACTAGCAAGTAGGAATTGTGTCCCAGTAGATCTCTTGTAATCTTTAAACTTAACTGTAAACAGCAAAGTCTTTACATTGAAATACTTGACAGATATAAAAAATTAGATTTCTTTTATTGTGTAGTTTTGTGAGCAAGCAAGTGTTTCAAGAGGGTAGAAAGCAGTGACCACAGTTTAGTTTAGATTTCTAGTTGTGCCACTTTGTGACCTGGTATTATTTTATCTAAGTCTTTTAACCTAAGTATAAGAAAACAAGTCTTTGCATAGAAATACTGGTATAAATTTTTGCTTCATGTGTTATGGTATGATCTGATGCCAAGTTCATAGGATTTAGAGCTTTGTTAGATGCATTGTAACTAGCCACTTATGGTCTTCAATTTCCTAACTTTTGATGGGATGGTTAGTGCAAGGGATTGAATTCAGTGGTCATGCAGGCTAGGCAAAGGTTACAACCTTAATTTCTTTTCCTTTTACAGTTTACTGTATCTGAACACTTGGGATTTTGCCTAGAGGGTAGCTCTGGTCCTAATTGTGTGTGCTTGTTTTGAGACAAGGTTCCACCCTATAGCTCAGGGTGGCTTCAATCATGCAATCATCTTGCCTCAGTTTTCAGTATGCTTGCTGAAATTACAAGCCATTACCACACCTGCCTGGATTGTATTGCATTTAATTGTGAGGAAATTTTTTTACTTTATAACAGCCTCATGGCCATAATGTGTAGGTTTATTCTGTTTAGATAAATCTAGAGTATTATGGGCATGCTGCTTGAAGAGGTCCTGTTCTTTCTAGTTAATTCTGGCTACTGGCCCTGTACATGAAACTGATGTGAATTGTGTCCCAATTCTGCCTAGCAGTGAACTCAATGTTTTAATCTATGAAATAGGGCCGACAAGTCTCTTCAAGAGATGTGAAATAACAAACCTTACACCGTAGTATCAGGGCGTTCAATAAACAGCTTTCAGTTTTTAGTACTATTGTGATTTAAATGGTTTTTGTTTTGTTTTGTTTTTTGTTTTCCTTCTGTAGGCTATGGTGAAATAAATGGTAATGCTGGAGAAAGAGAAATATCTTTAAAGAGCCTCAGTTCTGATGAAGCTACTAACCCTGTTTCTAGGGTCGTCAATGGCAACCAGCAAGTTGTAGACACTAGCCTGAAGCAGACTGTAAAGACCAGCACCTTTGGAAAAACAGGAATTAAAACCAAGAATTTTATTCAGAAAAACAGTATGGACAAAAAGAATGGGAAGTCTTACGAAAATAAATCTGGAGAGAACCAGGCCGTAGATAAGACCGACACTGTAGCAATTCCAAATGGCGTTATAACAAATAATTCAGGCTATATTACTAATGGTTATATGGGCAAAGGAGCAGATAATGATGGTAGTGGATCTGAGAGTGGATATACAACTCCTAAAAAGAGGAAAGCTAGGCGCAATAGTACCAAGGGTTGTGAAAACCTTAATTTAGTGCAGGACAAAATAATGCAAGAGACTAGTGTCCCAGCATTAAAACAGGGACTTGAAAGTTTAAAGCCTGACTATAGTGAACAAAAGGGAACTCGAGCGGATGGTTCGAAGCCTATTTGGAAGTATGAAACTGGACCTGGAGGAACAAGTCGTGGAAAACCTGCTGTGAGTGATATACTTCGTAAAAGCTCAGATACTAAACCTGGTTTGAGCAGCAAAAAGTTTGATGATCGGCCTAAAGGAAAGCATGCCTCAACTTCTGCCTCCAAAGAGGACTCATGGACTTTGTTTAAACCACCCCCAGTTTTTCCAGTGGACAATAGCAGTGCTAAAATAGTTCCTAAAATAAGTTATGCAAGCAAAGTTAAGGAGAACCTCAACAAAACTGTACAGAACTCTTCTGTGTCACCATCCTCATCTTCATCCTCTTCATTATCTACTGGGGAAACTCAGACTCAATCTTCAAGTCGATTATCCCAGGTCCCCATGTCAGCTCTGAAATCTGTTACTTCTGCCAACTTTTCTAATGGGCCTGTTTTAGCAGGAACTGATGGAAATGTGTATCCATCAGGGGGTCAGCCACTGCTAACTACTGCTGCTAATACTTTAACACCCATCTCTACTGGGACTGATTCAGTTCTTCAGGACATGAGTCTGACTTCAGCAGCTGTTGAACAAATTAAGTCTAGCCTTTTTATCTACCCTTCAAATATGCAAACGGTGCTGTTAAGCACTGCACAAGTAGATCTGCCTACTCAGACAGATCAGCAAAATCTGGGGGATATCTTCCAGAATCAATGGGGTTTATCATTTATAAATGAACCCAGTGCTGGCCCAGAGACTGTTATTGGAAAGTCATCAGATCATAAAGTAATGGAAGTGACATTTCAAGGAGAATATCCTGCCACTTTGGTTTCACAGGGTGCTGAAATAATTCCCTCAGGAACTGAGCATCCTGTGTTTCCCAAGGCTTATGAGCTGGAAAAACGGACTAGTCCTCAAGTTCTGGGTAACATTCTAAAACCCGGGACTGCTGAGAGTGGAGCCTTATCCTTGGAACCCAGTCATATAGGTGACCTGCAAAAAGCAGACACCAGTAGTCAAGGTGCTTTAGTGTTTCTCTCAAAGGACTACGAAATAGAAAATCAAAATCCTCTGGCCTCTCCTACGAACACTTTGTTAGGCTCCGCCAAAGAACAGAGATACCAGAGAGGCCTAGAAAGGAATGATAGCTGGGGTTCTTTTGACCTGAGGGCTGCTATTGTATATCACACTAAAGGTAACTCTTTTTTATTTCCCCAAAGATTTTGATGGGCTAATTGTGTGTGTGTGTGTGTGTGTGTGTGTGTGTATACATATACTAGTATATTTGAGAGTGTATGATTTCAAGTGGTTGAATAATTAGTATAAATTTCCTGATTCAAGGTCTTTGGAGACAATATAGTTTAGAAGAATGTAGTTTTCCATATAAAATGATCAAGAAAGGAATAATTGATCACAGGTTTTATGTGGAAATGAAGCACTTGCTTAAAGAAATAACCTTTTATTATTTTTTAGCTTTTTGAAACAGAGTTTCATAGTTAGGCTGACCTTGAATTCTTGATCCTTCTGTTTCCCAGATGCTGGGATTTTAAGTGCATGCTACCTACCATGCCTTGCTCAGTATTTCTAAGGCTAATGAGTTTTTTGTATGTTTTTTGTTTTAAAGTGATGGAGACGAAGGCCTTAAGTCTTCATCCTCTGTCTCAGGTTCTGCTGGGATTGCAGGTCTATGCCACGAAATGTGGCCTGCTTCTTACCAGCCCTCGAGGAAGAGGCAGGCAAATCCTTGAGTTTGAGGCCAGTTTGGCCTACAGAGCAAGTTCCAGGACAGCCAGAACAAACTGATATCTGAAAAAAAACTGAGAAAACAAAAAAGTCTTGGGCCCCAGAGATGGCTCAATAGATTAAAGGCACCTGTTTCCCCAAGCCTTATGTGAATTCGATCCCTGGTTTCCAAATGGTGGAAAAAACTTGACTCCTACAAGTTGTCCTTTGACCTCCACACTTGTGCCATGGCAGATCCCTCCACCTGCAAAATATAATAATAATTGTTTTTCTTTTTGCTGAATAGCATAACTTTATTTTTGGTTTTTTGAGACAAGGTTTCTCTGTAGCTTTGGGGCCTGTCCTGGAACTAGCTCTTGTAAACCAGATTGGCCCTGAACTCACAGAGATCCGCCAAGTTCTGGGATTAAAGCTGTCTGCCACTACCACCGGCTAACTTTTTGTTTTGTATTTTTAGGCAGGGTTTCTCTGGCTTTGACTGTCCTGCAACTCTGTAGAGCTGGCCAGCTTCTAACTCACAAATGCACCTGCTCTGCCTCCTGAGTGCTGGGATTAAAGGCGTGCATACCACCACTGCCTAACTTCCTTCTATCTTTACTTCTTTTGGTCTAAGTCTCTAAAATTATTTGTAATTCCCTAACCATTTTTCACAAAAGAGGTGGAATAATTTTAGAAAGGAGAGGTTTATTTGGTCTGCAGGTTACAGTTTTCATGACTGAGAGAAGCCAGGGCAAGAGTTCAAGACAGGAGCTTGGAGCCAGGAACTAAATCAGCAACCACAGAGGAATGCTGCTTACTGTCTTTTCATGGCTTGCTTAGTTACCTTTCTTATACACCCAGGACCACCTGCCTAAAGATGGTACCATTTACAGTATACAGGTTCCTTCTATATTAATTAGCAGTCAAAAATGCCCCGTAGATGTGCCCACAGGCCAATTTTATGGAGGCAATTCCTCAGTTTATGGAATTTCTTGTTCCAGGTGTGTTTAGGTTTGTTTCTAGCTAAATACGAAATTAAACAACACACCTAGCATCTGTGAAAGTCTGGTCCAGCTCCTAGTATCAACAAGATTTTATCATTCATTTATAAATTAAATCATGTCGCCGGGCGGTGGTGGCGCACGCCTTTAATCTCAGCACTCGGGAGGCAGAGGCAGGCAGATCTTTGTGAGTTCGAGACCAGCCTGGTCTATAAGAGCTAGTTCCAGGACTGGCTCCAAAGCTGCAGAGATGCCCTGTCTCAAAAAACCAAAAAAAAAAAAAAAAGCCAAAAAAATCATGTCATTCTTCTCCAAATTCCTTTATTTTTTTATTTGATTGAGATAATACATTTTTCTATGCTCCCCTCCCTGCCTCACCCCCACCAAATTCTCTCAATTACTATATTAAAACCATTCATTTAAGTCCTTTTCATAAATTAAGAAGCAGTGCCATCTACTTGATATATTAGCCTAAAGATTGACTTAAGTGTGACATTATGCTCATCACTTTAGAATTTGTCTAAAATCTGTAACTCTAGCTTCAGGAGATCTGATGACCTCTATTGTCCTCTGCAAGCACGGTACTCACATCCACATTTTCACACCTTATCCCATGCAATACATATAATTAAAAATTTTAGAAAATAGCCAGGCAGTGGTGGCGCACACTTTTAATCCCAGCTCTCAGGAGGCAGAGGCAGGTAGATCTCTGAGTTCAAAACCAGCCTGGTTTTCTGAGAGTTCAGGACAGCCGGGGCTACACAGAGAAACCTGGCTTGAAACTCCCCTCCGCAAACAAAAAACAGGAGAATAAAAATTTGTTTCATGTAGCCCTGGCTGTCCTGGAACTAGCTAGCCTTGAAGGCAAATAACTGCCTTTCTGCCTTCTGAGAGCTAATTTTATTAAATTCTGGATCATTTCGGTAGGGATCTGTAGGAATAAGGGTAGGGGTGAAGGAATTATCACATTCTCCTTGGTATAAGCCATTGCATTAGAGAAGAATAACAGAGCTGTGTATGATGTCTTTCTTTTTTTGAAAGATGAATTTGTGTATTTGAATATTTAACCTGATAGTATGTCCTTGCAACACACCAGTGACTAACGCCTAGGGTATTAGATCTGTAGTAACAGATAGTTGTGAGCCATCACATGGATTCTGGGAATGAAACATTTGGAAGAGCAGCAAGTGTCCTTAACCACTGAGCCATATCACCTGCCCAGGTTTTTTTTCTCAATAGTTTTGTGTGTCTCATACCCACCCATGTTGGTATACGAGCTGTTGTAGGTACCAAAAGAGGATGTCAGATTTGAAGGTAGCAGAATTACAGGCAGTTGTGAATTGTCTGGTGTGAGTTCTGGGAATTAAGCTTGAGTCCTCTGAAAGGGAGATGTTCCTAATGGCAGAGCCATCACTCCAGCCAGCCTTTTTTAAATTGAAAAAAACTTAATACGTGAAGTTCTTTTTATACTTAATATGTGACTACAAAATAATTTTTACCTCACCCCTTTCTCCTTAAACTTATCCTGTTTCCTTCCCAATTTGACTATCTTTATTGTTTTTTTATACATACACACATGTAAGAATACAGCATGCTGAGTTCATCTAATGTTGCTTAAATGTTCATTTAGGGTTCTGTTTGTGATTAGGGTGTTAATCCTAGAAAAGACTTTTTTTTTTCCTTTTCCTTTTAGTATCTATTAATTTCCTGTAGCGCTTCATCAGGTTTAGGACCTTGGTGAGGTTTTCACTACTAGCTTGGCCTTTCTTGATCTGCAGAATGAAAGGCATGTATTTTTACAAACAGTGCTTTTTATAATATGCTCGGGTGGTGGCAGGTCAGTCTCTGGATGCCTGCACAGTTAGGACCCTGTCTCAAAACACTTATGAAGAACGGGAGTGGGAGAGGGCTTGAGATTGACTAGCAATTTGTAGTTTGGAAGTAGGAATCTTGACAGGTAACATTGACTTGTTCTCCAGATCTCTTTGAAAATAAAAGTTTAGAAGCTGAAAGTAGAGCAAAAAAGCAATGCTTATTAAGTCTCTGATGGTGTGTGTAATTATATATGTTAAAAATTCCACCAATATAGATGGGTAGTTTTGGTGTCATTTTCTGTGTCATCTGTTCTCCAGGGCCTATTATAGAAAACCAGTGAAGGCATTTTTCTCCTGCAACCTCCAAAAAGCAGTGAGATGTTCCCTTGGCGGATAGGATAGTTGGTAGCTTTCTTAGGGCCAGGGATTTTATATTGCCTAGACTAGCTGTACAAAAAAGTTCTTGACTTTTTTGCTCTGTATCTTCATAATTTTTGTTTTTGAGACACGATCTCTCTGTTAACCAGGCTAGCCTCACAGAGGTATCTGTCTTCTAAGGGCTGAGAGTGCTGTGTCATCCGTCCAACTGGCTTTTTTTCGAGACAGGGATTCTGTTTTTCAGCCTTCTTATAGGCTGGTCTCACAGAAATCCACTTGCCTCTGCCTCCTGAGTGCTGGGATTAAAGGCGTGCAGCTGAGCATGTGCTCCACTACTCCCAGCTCTGTGTGTGTGTGTTTTGGATTTTCAAGACAGGCTCTGTTTGGATACCTGTTCTGAAGCTCTGTAGACCAGGCCGGCCTGAAACTCAAAGGCCTACCTAGTACTGAGTGCTGGGATTAAAGTTGTGAACAATCATCACTGGCTTTTTTTTTTTTTTCTTAAGTGTAGAACTGATTTAAGTAAACTAAATGCCATTCTGTATTGTTGCAGTTTTAAATGAATTTAGTGAAGTACATCAGCTTGATGTACTTTGCAGTTGAGCATAAATTGATCAAACGAATATGGTTTTGCCCCTAAACAGAATAGAACTAAGCAGATAATTATTGTTCTATTGTTCATTTAGGTCCCAGGAGGACAAGTTCTTTGAAACCCGACTAAATATTGGTTGGTTCAGTAGTAGTTTACTGGCTTAGTGATTTTTTTTTTGTCTGAATCTATTTTTAATCATTTTAAAATAAGTATGGAGTTACAGATGGTTGTGAGCTATCCTTTATGGATGCTGATAACCAAGCTATACCCTTTTGGAAGAGCAGCAAGTATTGGCCCCTGAATCATTTGTCTATTTTTATTTTTTTATTTTAAACTTTAAAGGGAGAATCATTTGAACTTAACTGGACTACCAAGTGTTACCTTTATTTAGAGTGTTAGTGTTCTAGTCCTTTTAGTGTTGAGTAATAGTTTACTAAGTAAGTTAGGCTTATAATTGGAAGTTCTGTGCATTCCTCTTATCTCAAATAGGCCATTCACCAGTTTAATTTAGAAGTATTAGGGTATGTGGCATTTAATAGGAATGGTATGTATTTTAGGTTTAACATTAATTACTTGCAGCGTCAGAAGTACTACTGTTTTTTTTTAATTTAAATGTTCAGTCCAATTAAATATATATAAAGATTGAAGGCTAACCTGGTCTACAGAGGGAGTTTCAGGACAGCCAGAATTGTTGGTGCAGAGACCCTCTCGAAAAACCCTGTCTTGAAAAACCAAAAAAAAGAGAGATGTCTTAACACCATGACCAGGGGATCCAGTGTCTCTGCCTTCCTCAGGTACTAGATACACATGCAGGCAAAACACCTATACACAAAATCTTTTTGGGTTTTTAAGACTGGGTATCTCTCTGTATAACAGCCCTGACCAGGCTGGCCTTGAACTCAAAAGAAGGGCTCAGTGAAGGAACAGGCTTAGGTGTGTAGGCTTGGCAGCAAGTGTCTTTACCTTCTTCTTAAAGTCCAATAATTACAGTGCATATACAATTTTAAAGTAATAACGCTATAAACGGCTCTTAACAGCTGCACGTAAGCTAGTTTTTTTTTAAGTTTAAGTTTTTTATTTTATGAGCATTTATGTTTGCCTTCATGTACGCCTGTGTAGAAGTGTCAGATATTGGAGTGACACATAGTTGTAAGCTACCATGTTGTGCTGGGATTTGAGCCTCGGTCCTCTGGAAGAACAGTGATCTTTAACTGCTGAGCCATCTCTTCTAGTCCTAGTTGTGATCTTTTAAATCACCTGAAGTTAATGTCCTATGGAAAAACTACTAGTATTAAAATACATTTCAGACAACTAGCGGCTGTTAAGTCAGTTTGTGGCAGGTATAAACAGTTGGTTCTCCAGTTTGTGATACATCAGGGCAGAGAACTTGTTATGCCAACATCACCCAGTCTTGCCGGCATGCAAGTGATGAAGTTCTAATTTAGTGGTTCATTGAAAATATAAGTTTAACCTGGCTGTGGTGGTGTACACCTTTAATCCCAGCACTCATGGAGTCAAGTGAATGTTTGAGTCTTTCTACAAAGTGAGTTCCAGGACAGCCAGCAGTGTTAGGCAGAGAAACACTGTCCTGAAAAACCAAAAGAAAAAAAAGGAAAGAAACTGTTGGTCTATAATTTTTTTTTTGCCTGATTTTTTTCCTATCTTTGCCACAGCTTTTTGTATTTTTAAGGAGTATAGTGCTAATTTGGATTTTTTTTTTCCTTGCGAAATACCTGCCCTTTACTAGAAGTACTTGGCTTATTAGTGAGAAAATTACTTTGGCACGGAAACATAAACCAAGCATTTAGGATGTGAAAGAGACTAAAGAGTCAGGTCACCCTATACATAGAGTTTGAGGCCAGTGTGATACATGAGATCCTTGCTTTAAAACATTTAAGCGCGGGAGAAAAACACAAGATTTTAAATGTGAGGAGACTAAAAAGTAGGGAATTTCAGTAGAGATGAAAGGATAGAATTAGAGTACAACAGTTGTATTTCACTGAACATTTGAACTGGATTTTGATGACTTTCTCGTTTTTGTTTGGAAAAGGTCTCACTATGTTGCCTTGAATGTGTAGACCAGCTGAAACTAAAGAGATCTACCTGCTTCTGCCTCCTGAGTGCTGGGATTAAAGGTGTGTGTTACCACACCTGGTGATCTTTTTAAATTATTATTTACTTTTTAGTTATTTATGTGTCTGTGTACTTAAGAGTTTATGTGCATATGGTCTGTGGAAGCCAGAAGAGGACATCAGATTCCTTGGAACTAGGAAGTCGTGAGCTGTCTGTCATGTGGGTGCTGGGAATTCTACTTGGGTTCTCTGGAAGAATATCCATTGCCTAAGCTATTTAGCCCTTAATTTTTATTTTTTAATGTGCATGTAATTACATAAATTATGGGTTTGGAAATTACTAATTTCAGACCACCAGTTTACACTATTATAACTCAAACTAATTATAAGAACTAGAGCCAGGTCCTAGGAAAATCTCCACAATGAGTGATAAAATAATAAACGCAATTAGAGAGTCCGTGCACTAAGTTGGGTGTGGAAGTGCCGTAACCTCAGCATTCTGGAGGTGGAGGTAGAATGGCCACTTCAAGGCAAGTTCAGGATATATGGTAAGAGGTAATACTGTCAAACAAAGAAGACAGACCAAAAAACAGGGCCTGGTAGTATGGACCTGTATTCTAGCTATTTGAGAGGCTGAGGCAGTGACTTACAAACACAAGGCCTACCTAGATAACAAGAATGCATCTGCAAACAAAAGTAAAAGGAGGACTGGTCATATAGCTTGCCTTAATAAACACAAAAGACCTAGGTTTAATCCCTAGGACAGTGAAGAAAAAAAAGAACAAGAGCAGGGGGAAAGTACCTAAATAGGACCATCAGGTGGCCAGATATTTCTGAGGAAAATTATTAACGTTCACTATAATTATATAATATTAGTGCCATGATTGATAGTAAATGCCTCTAATCCCAGTATTTAAGAGATGGTGGTAGGGGTTCAAAGTCATCCTTCGTGATGGCAAGTTAGAGTCTAGACTGCATGTCTCAAAACCCCAGACAAAATGGATTAAGTATGGCTTCCACCTAATAGTACCAGACACATAAAGGCCCACTCAGATTTTGACTTCTAAATAAATAGTACATTTACCATTAACAGGAAAGAACCAAGACTTCCTAGATAAATGAATGAGAATGGGGAGTGTCTCATTCAGGAAAAGAAGCTACTTCTCTAACAATGATGGTTACATGCTCAAAGTCACAGGATAGCACTGAAGAGATGACTCAGTAGTTAAGAACTCCTGCCTTTCCCACATGGGTTCTGAGGTTATTTCAAAGTGGATGCAGACATCATTAACTTAAGCAGAAATTCAGGGACACAATATTACAGACGGTGGAAAATGAACCGTAGCGGTGCAGTAATGTAATTTAGTAGCCATCTGTTGGGAGTGAGAACTATGTATGTCATATGTATGTGTTTAGCTCAGTGGTAGGAAGCCAAGGCATTGTCTCTAGCACCAAAGGGAGTAGAGCATCTACTCACTGAGCAACCTTAAGAATAGGATCCTACACTTCTGACCTCATTGCTCAAGGGTCAGCTTTATACAGTTTATGTGTTCTTTGTTAATTTCTATTTGGGATGTTCCATGAATGCCTTTGACATGTTTATGGGGATCTTATTAATATAAGCCTCCAAATTTCACAGATTATTTTAAAAATAGGTATTGAGCTTTATCCTTTAATTAGATTTCCTGTATTTGTAAATTTTGTGCTTTTCTGTATAGTACAGAAATGGGAGAAAAGATAAAATTAACAACAGTGTAAGAACCTCCAACAACTTGTCTATTTAGCCCAGTGATAATAACTTCATGGTAGTATTGGTTTGAATGGTCACTTAGAAAGAATTTGTTGAAATTGGAGTTTCTATTTTTGGGGGGACGGGGGACGATCGTACTGTGTAACCTTTGCTGAAGTATATTCATAGGAAAAACTAAAAATACTCTATTGTGTATGTGTAGGTAACCTAAGACTGTAGCACAGAAAAACAAAACTCAGTCCAAAATGGCGAGCCTGTCTCCAGGAATCTCAGAATGAGACTGTGAGAGTTGTCTCCTCCCCTCTATATTCCTCTCTAGAGTTGGGATTCAAGGTGTGCACCACTACGGCCTGTTTTCTATAGCAAACTAGTGTGGCTACTGGGATTAAAGATGTGTACCATCACTACCTGGTTTGTAAGATTGATTGTGTGGCTGTTTTACTTTCTGATCATGAGGCAATCTGTTTATTAAAATACAAATGAAACACCACTACACTAGGCAATTATGTTTATTTTGGTTGATTGTAGTTTCAAATTAGTATATTCAAGTCTCTAAAAAGTACAGTTGAGCTGAATTCATATTTTTTCCCTCAGTTCAACCAAGATAAGCTTATCTTTGGATGTATTAAAATAATTCAAGATTCAAGAGACCTAAGATAACAATTCTAAAAGAAGTCATTTCTTTTCTGATGTATGAAATAATATTGGGGTAGTAAATATGATCTTCATCAGTAGGTAACAATTCCTTTACTGGGCTGCTGTGATTAGATTATTATAATTCTCTGCCCTTGTTAGTTCCCCAAGGAGAAGGAAATTTTTGTCATTTTTGGTATCAATAAAGTTGACTCAGGTTCTCTTTTTGGTGGTGGAGAGGTGTTGAAGACAGGTCTTGCTGTGTACTTAGGCTGGCCTCAAATTGTTATTCTGTTGCCTAAACCATGCTTGGATATATAGTTTCTTGCTATACTGGATAGATATCTGACAGGGACTTGAAGGCTATAAACATAGACACTTAGTAATCTAACTTTTAAATTTTTCGCTAATAACTGGCTGTGGTGTGCACATCTTTTATTCCATAATTCTTGAGGTTCAAGGCCTGCCTGGTTTGCATAGTGAATTTTAGGACAACCAGGGCTACACAGAGCCCTGTTCTCTTGTATCCCTCCCAAAAATCAAAATAAACAGCTTTGATTGTATCTTTGATCTTGTGGGGAGAATGTAGTCTATAATTCTCAGCCTCTATTTGCAGCAAACTTATAATTTTACATCTATATATTTAATTTCTTCAAAATGTGGAGGGATATTTTGTACTATGAGCCCTACATTAACAAACTATGCTTAATACATGATGAATGAAACTAGTTAGAAGATCCAGTTCTGTGGTGCAAAATAACCTTTTTGTGTAGGCATGAGAAAAATGTACTATCTTTTTTTATTAATTTATAATTTATTTATTATGTATACAATGTTCTGCCTGAAGACCAGAAGAGGGCACCAGATCTGTTATAGATAGTTGTGAGTCACCATGTGGTTGCTGGGAATTGAACTCAGGACATCTGGAAGAGCAGCCAGTGCTCTTAACCTCTTAGCTATCTCTCCAGCCCGAGAAAAATGTACTATTTTGATTTTGTGATAGTTCATTCCTTTTTATGAATAGTTTGGTGACCTTTCTGTCTTCGAGGACTAATTCTTAGGGTTTTGTATCATAAGCTATTCTTACTCATTTAGGTGTTCATTTCGAAGCACTGCAAAGATGGTCTCGCTGCCTTCTCTGTCTTCTTAGACATGCCCTTGTAAGATGTCAAACAAAGTAAACATAAAGCAAGTTTGATAGAAATTAGAGCAAATGGTGATTGTGCCAACAAATGAGATGTGGGCCTATCGATTTGGGTGTGGTTTGAACTTCTTTTCCTAGATGTTTAATCAATAAAATATGATGAAGGTTCTGTTCAGGAGACTTGAATACTCCACTAAGTATAGGCTGCCCAGTAAGTACGTACTTGGGTAGTGACAGTGAGGTGAGTAATAACATTTAGAAATGCAGATTTTTGCTGTCTTTGATATTTGTAAACAGAATATTGTTTCACATAATTGGCTTATATTCTTTAGCGCGTGTGTGTGTGTGTCTGTCTGTCTGTGTATACACATGCACACATATGTGTCTCACCAGTGTGGCAGTCAAAGACCAACAAGCATCCTTCTACCAAGGATTGAACTTAAGTCATTAGGCTGGGCAGGAAGCCATCCTGCCAGCCCAAAAATTGATTTTACATAATGTGGATGATGCTTAAAAATTATTTGAAAATTTCAGTGCCTTGAGCTGCATAGAGCTATACTATTTTTTGTCAGCCCTACCCTTATCCGAGCAGTAGTAATCAGTCCGTATTTTTCAGATGTGATAGAAGCATAACATTATTGCAAAGGATAGAAGTAGAGCTTCATGCTGCATTCATTAAAGGCGGTGTGTAAAATAATTTTTTCTCTTTCTTACAGAAATGGAATCTATATGGAATTTGCAGAAGCAAGGTAAGAATGGTTGACTATTTGAAATGTTAATACTAATCAAAAATCATGACATTTGTTTTAATGAGAATAATTGGAATCATGGCCTACCATATGAACAGGCTTTGTATTTTTTTTTTCAAGAAAGAATTCTCTATTTTCCTATCTGTCTAGTATGCCTTTGTCTCCAATTTCTTTGCTTGTTTTTGTTTCCATTTGTAATGATTGTTCTGTCTCTTTTTTTAATATTTTTATGGTTTATTTAACTTTATTTTATGTGCATTGGTGTGAAGGTGTCAGATCCCCTGCAACTGGATCTTCAGACAGTTGTGAGCTGCCATGTGGGTGCTGGGAATTGAACCCGGGTCCTCTGGAAGAGCAGTCAGTGCTCTTAACCACTGAGCCTTCTCTCCAGCCCCCAGGCTTTGTATTTTATATTGACTTAACTGATTGTAATCAAAGGGCAATAGTTGCCATATCAATACTGCTAAGGCATTGTGTTTCACCTATAAAAGACTATTCTGGGCTACAGTGGAAAACCCTATTGCAGGGAAGGTGGAAATACTCGTTGAAATGTTCTAGTCTGGTGTGAATTACAAGAGGCTAAGAGTTTGAGACAGTTTCTCTATGTAGCCCTGACTGTCCTAGAACTTTGTAGAATAGGCTGCCTCTGCCTTCTGAGTGCTGGGATTAAAGGTGTGCACCACCAGACTATTCAAAGGCTAAATCTTTTACTCAGAGCTCATGATATATTAATATATAATATATGGCCTTAGATATGACCTCCCCCCACCAACCCATTGTAGCCCTTCCTGTCCCTTCCAAATATAAATGTTTCTAATTGAGAAAACCAACCATGTTTTTATCTATGGTAGACAAAGGGATGATAGTCTAAGAATTGAAATTCATAGTTTGCATTTTCAGTATAGACAAAGGTACTTTGTCTAGATTATGTTCTCTGTAATCATGTTTGGTAATACAAACAATAGCAAATTTATTTCTTCCCATAATCAAGATTTGACAAGGACGGGGACAGTGTACAATCTTTGGGAGTTTGACTGGAAAAGTGATCACTGACATTAGATTTGGATATTTAGAATCCTGTTGTAAGGGCCTGGAGAGATGGCTGAGTTCAATGGAGAGAGCAGTGAGTTCAATTCCCAGCAACCACATAGTTGCTCAGCCATCTGTAGTGAAATCTGATGCCCTTTTCTGGCATATAAAGTCAATAGGGCACTCATTCTACATGTTAGGAAGTTGTAGCTCACAGACAGGGAGTGACGAAATTCTTGGTTTCTAACATTGTTCTTTCTATCTCTCCCTTGTTTTCTTTTTCTCTTTGTTTTGAGACTGTAATTAACATCATTTTCCCCATTCTTCCCCTCTAAACATTCCCATATGCCTCTCCTTGGTTGCTTTCAAATTTGGTCTCTTTTCGTTATTTTGTACACACACACACACACACACTTATACACTCATGTATATGCACACATTCCTAGATATATAAATAACTACCCACTTAGTTTGTATAGTGTTACTATATGTATATGTTTTCCGGACTGACTGTTTTGGTTTTGGATGATCAATTTTTCAGCGCTCAAGTGATTTTAGCTTTCTGTAGTTCTTTGTGTAGGGTTGAAGCTCCTGGGCTTTCCTTGTTCACTTTAGCATGTCTGTTGTTTTTGTTAAGCTCATGTTTAGGCAACCATGCTAGCGAGACTGCAGGTGTACCTTCTGACATTACTAACAAATTCCCTGATACTCTGGCTTGTAATAGTCCTTTCCTCCCTATCTTCTGCAGTGTTCCCTGACCTTAAATGCAGGAGTTTTTTTGTATGTGCATCTGTTAGGATTGGGCTCTGCAACTCTTGTTTTTTTTTTTTCCCTTCCTTTCTTCCCTGAGACAAGGTTTCTCTGTGTAACAGCTCTAGATATCCTGGACCTTGCTTTGTAGACCAGGCTGACCTCGAACTCAGAGGCCTGTCTCTGCCTCCTGAGTGCTGGGATTAAAATGCCACCACCAGCCAGCATTTTGATTGGTTTTAGTTTTCTTTAATTGTCTCATTTGTTGCAAAGAAAAGTTTCCTTGATGTGGGGTGAGAACTAGGCTTACCTGTCAATATAAGAACAAATACTACTTTCAGTGTAGTTAGGGTTATGGTGGATTAGTAAAGTGGTGGTTGTGCTTTCTCATCCAAAATGCATGATTTTACTAGTCAGAGGCATTTGGTTAGGTTTCTAGTACCAGGAATTTTTCCCTCTTGTTGAATGCATCTTCAATCTCATTAGAGACTTGGTTACTACTGCCAAGGTATGCGTGCCTCTGCTGCATCCTTAGTAGGGTTGTCTGGTGGGTATGGTTTGCAGGTATCATAGCTGCTCTTCCTTGTTTATTAGAATGGCCAAGGATCAAGTCTTACTTTGTTTAATATAGCCATTGCCTAATGATTAGCAAACACTTAAGAACTGTTGTCATGTGATCTCCTTAAAATAAACCCACCTAATTGTATTATAAAATGGCTACTGGTTATAGAAATGAACGTTGTCTTCATGCCAGGTTGTCTTTGGAGTTCCAGTAAGGACATTTTTATATTATCTCCTTGTTAAAACTAGATTAATTCTTTTTGGGGAGTTTTTGTTTGTTTTGTGGTGGTTGTTTTCCCCAAGACCAGGGTTTGTCCCTGTAGCCCTGGCTATTCTTAAACTCAGGTGTGCACCACCACTGCCCAATTTAAGCTAGGTTAATTCTTTTGGGGAGGGGGATTCAAGACAGTTTCTCTGTAGCCTTAGCTGTCCTGGAACTCTATAGACAAGGCTGGCCTCACAGAGATCCACCTGCCTCTGCCTCCCGAGTGCTGGTATTAAAGGCAGGTACTACCACCACCCTACAATAGGTTAATTCTTTTTTTGTTTGTTTTGGTTTTCGTTTTTCGAGACAGGGTTTCTTTGTAGCTTTGGAGCCTGTCCTGGAACTAGCTCTTGTAGATCAGGCTGGCCTCGAACTCACAGAGATCGCCTGCCTCTGCTTCCCAAGTGTTGGGATTAAAGGTGTGTCACCACTGTCCATCGGATAGGTTAATTCTTTTTTTAAAAAATATTTATTACATATACAATATTCTGTGTATTCCTGCAGACCAGAAGAGGGCACCAGACCCCATTACAGATGGTTGTGAGCCACCATGTGGTTGCTGGGAATTAAACTCATGACCTTTGGAAGAGCAGCCAATGCTCTTAACTTCTGAGCCATCTCTCCACCCCCTGATAGGTTAATTTAAATAAACACACACTATACTTGGTTGGTCTTGGCTAGCTTTCTCCTCTTTTTTAAGATTTATTGTGTATACAGTATTCTGCCTGCAAACATGCCTTCAGGCCAGAAGAGGGCACCAGATCTCATTACAGATGGTTTTGAGCTACTATGTGGTTGCTGGGAATTGAACTCAGGACCTTTAGAAGAGCAGGCAGTGTTCTTAGCCACTGAGCCATCTCTCCAGCCCCAGGTTAATTCTTAAACTGAGGAAAATTCGTATTTTTATACCTCTACCTTTGTATTAAATAATGAATTAAGGGCTGGAGAGATGGCCCAGAGGTTAAGAGCATTGCCTGCTCTTCCAAAGGTCCTGAGTTCAATTCCCAGCAACCACATGGTGGCTCACAACCATCTGTAATGGGGTATGGTGTTCTTCTGACCTGCAGGCACACACACACACACAGATAGAATATTGTATATATAATAAATAAATTTAAAAAAATAATGAATTAAAGCTTTACATGCCTTGCTTGGAGGTTTGGGAAGGAATGAAGAATCCAGGACCTTGAGCATGCTAGGAAAGTACTGTGCTACTGAACTATATCCCTTATTTCTAGTTTTATATAACTTATAACTAGTTTTATTCCTTATAACTAGTTTAACCCCAGAACTCATAAAGTTTGTCCAAAAAATTGTCCTCTGTCCTTACTGGTTGGTAGAGGACAGTGTTGTTGGGAATTGGTTGGTGTTGAACAGCGACATTTTTAATTGAGAAGAAACACTTGGGATAATATCAAAGAAATGGCCTTTAAATTTTATTTTAATCAGACATGTAGCAGTTTAAATGGTGATTGCTTATGATTTGTTTCCTGGTTAATTCCAGAATTTTATTTTTATTTTAATTAATTTACTTTTTTTTTCCATTTTTGCCTCTAGATCCCAAAAGGATAATCACTTACAATGAAGCCATGGATAGTCCAGATCAATGAAGGACCAGACTGCCTATTTGTAACCTTTCTGCAGCATTAGAGCCACCGTTCATGGGGGACACAAGGCTTTTATGCTCCTAGATCTTCAACGCAGCAGAGGAACCATAAGTAGAATCACAGGATAATATATACAAATATATATATATACATATATATATATATAGTTATTTAAAAAAAGGCAACTGAGAGTAATTAGACTTCTTAAGGAATCAAATTTATTTCAAGAGACTACACATGGTTATTTAATCTCCGGTACCGAATAGTCTTTCCTTTATTTTGTTAGTTTTTGTTTTTAAGTGTGAATGCAAGTGATTAATGAATACAGACTTAACAAGCGTGGTTCTAAAGTTCCTGCTGTCATCGACTTGGGCAACAAATGACCCACTGGAAAGGCAAATCCACTTACTAGGTATCTGTATCTTGTTGTGTGACTAAAGTGATACACTAATCACGGGGAACCCAGAGTGATGCAGCATTTCCCCTCTCCGCCCTTGATCTTTTAGTTTCATTTTGAGCCCTGCGAGAATGCTGGATAAATGCCTTGAAGTTTGCAGGGGTGTTTTTTGTTGTTTGTTTTTTTGTTGTTGTTGGTTTTTTAAATCTGATTTGCATGTCTTGCCAGGAGTTGTGCAGCCTCTGTGGGGTGTTGGGGAAATAGTTCCTTCCTTTCCTTTTATTTTTTGTGGGGGTGGGGTCGGGGGAGGGCATTGAAGTTCTACAATCCTGGAATAGTTGGTGGGTACATAGTTAACTTTGGTTACGTGTGTGACTTTTAACAGCTGACAAATCCAAGAGTGTCATTTAAAGAAAGGTTGCAGAAAAGGAATTGGCTGATAAATTATCCATCATAATTGTGTAACTGGGAGCAAAAATATATTCTGCTTTTTGCTGTAGGTGCTCAGACTTGCTCTCTGTCACTAACACTAAGTGTGTACTCTTGTTTTTCATCAAACATCTAAGCAAAACATGTATTTTTCTGTAAATTCTTTTAATTTCAGTTTCTCAGCAAAATCTAAAGGAAAAAAAGTTTTTGAAAAAAAGTGTTTTTAGCCAGTGAGGAGATAATAAACACTGCTTGTAGAAGGCGTGTTTTCATGCAAATTCTACTTCTGAGCTTACTAGCTACTAATTATATCTTAATATATTTTATTATTAGAGCAAGATGGCTTTTTTTTTTTAAAGGAAAATAATGTGAAAATCTGGAAAATTTTGTTTGGGGCAGAAAAGAGCATTAGCCCTGTCTTACCATCACATTATGGGGCAGAAAAGAGCATTAGCCCTGTCTTACCATCACATTACCATCCTGTTGCGCTGCAGCTTGTGTATAGCATGCTAAAATAAGTGAGTGTGTGTGTGTTGTGTGTATATTGTGTGTGTGGGTGTGTGTGTGTAGAAACTAAGGGTCCAATTTAAGACTGGGTGATGTTAGTGGCATAATAACAAGTTCTCTGGCCTGATGCATCACATCACACACAGACACATACAGAGAAATTAGTGTATCCATGTTTGTCAGATACAAGTTAAAATAGCAGGGCATTTATAGAGTTGCAGTCTTCTGACAGGCAGACTGGATCCCCTAGACATGTTTGGGGGGAGAAAGTACTTTTTATTCTATTTGTTTTCTAAGAAATGTCCAGTTTTGAGCGATTGTAGTATGGATGGATTTTCTGGTTTTGTTAATTATTTCAGGTTTTTAACAAATACTTCACGAAACAAGCTATTTGATTTACTGCAGAGAAAAATACTTTTTAGTCTGGATTTTTGCCCTGCTTAGATTTTTAAAAAGTATAAGCATGGATTGCCAATTCCACTTGATGTAAACAAAACTTTTTATACATAATATATATAATAACTTATTGTATCAGTCCAGGTTCAGAAACTTGTGGTAGGCCAGTTTCAGATAGTTTCATTTCACCTGTAAACTGTATCACTTTTACTGATATTGTAATTTTCAAATGTATAATATGTTTACAGATGTGCCCTGCATTTAGTGCTTTGTTCTATTTTGAATTTTTTTTTCATTTTTTGTTGTTGAGTCTCCTGCCTGCTTGCCAAAAGCTAGGATGCTTCAGGCCCGTGTACAATTCCAAGGGCGGCATCCTTGAGCTTTAAAGCATTGAACAAACTGGAAAATGCAACACGCCACATACTGAACTGAAAAGTCTGTGTTTTGTGTTTCTTTTTTTTTTTTTTAATAAAAACTTTCAAAAAATTTTAAAAAAAAGGTTGATTAAAGAAAAAAGAGGCTCCAGTTTGTTTTATAGGTTTTAAAGTTCTGCTGTCTGTTTAATTGCCTTCTGTAACCACTTGTCGCCTTAGGGCCAAATCCTTACCCCAGTCTTTTTTTAAATGTCATTTTGCTTGCCTGGAATTTTAAAGTTCTTCTGTTGCACAAATTACAAAACAACTTCCTTGGTTTGTGGCATACAAGGTTGAACATAATCATAATGGAAAGAAAAATTCCAATTTCCTGAATTTGGCTTTTAAACTTAGAAGTAATACTTGCTACCTTTAAAAGCCTTCTCTTTCATAATTCCCTTTCCATATCTTTCAGGCCTCTGTTCAAAGTTCAGAGAAGCTAAAGAGAATGTATCCCTTCTCTGTTTGTCCAAAGGTTGAGAATCTCATTTCTAAATGAAACAATGCAACATTTCACATTGATTTCTCCACTGAAATTTTCTTGATTGATATGATTAAGAGGTATATACAGTAATTAAATGTCTTTCACCTTTCTGGGATCCCTAGTGGCCCATAATATTAACTGTCAGTATTTTTTGGACATTGGGTTAATGGACTTAATTGCCTCAGTACAAGCAGGACTTTGGGACAGATCTCCTTTGTGCTGTTTGATACTTGTCTCAATATTTCTCCTTAGGTCCTCACACAATTCCTTACAGAGCACTTATTAAAAAAAAGTCTTAAGAGTTCATCTGTTTTCTGATTATTTTTGTGTAAGCTTCTAAAGAAACATCATCTGTGATTCATTTAGCACATTGAAATAACAGTATGTTGTTGGTATAAAGAATTTTCTTTCAACTCAGAGTATTAGTACTGTAGCATAAACCAAATACAGTCTAGAGGGGATTTTTAACATCCCTCCATTTAAAAGACTGAAAAGTTGTGTGTGTATGGATGTATGTATGTTGGGGTGCTTGTGTGAGGGAAAGATGAAGATACTAAATTAGTAAATGAATGTGTAAGACATTATATTAGTATTCAGAGAATGAAACTTGTATTTATTTTGTGCCATTTGTTTTCATTACACGGAATAAAGTCGGGTGGTTTAAATCCTTAAAGGGTAGTACTAGAAAAAAATGGCACTAAGGATGAAATCATGACCTATTTTTTTAATAGCTAGGAAACTAATTATGGGTGATGATTTCTTTTTCAGTTTGTCTTGATTGTGGATTTTGCGTCACATACCACTCACTTTTGTGTGAAATGTCTTGAATAATCTCCCTTCCCAACAAAAGACAGGGTGTATTTATCTTTTCTCTATTCACCCCCACTTCAACAACCTGAAGTTAATTGCATAGTGTTTCCTCTAACCTTAGTAATGAACCTTCACATCAATAAAGTGTGTTTATGGTGTCTGTAGTAGCCTGCCCTTCTCTACTTTCTAGGAGGGATAGCCAATATCTAGAGACTCGTTAGTGAGAGCTTTCTGCTGTCCTCCATCTACTTTGTTAGTTACTACTCAGAATCTGCAAACTTTTCTTAAATCAAACAAATGCTGTGATTTCTTTTTCTTTAATGACAGTTTTTAGAGAACATAGGTGTAGTAGTTCATTCACAAACTAGGACACAGCAGCAGCAGTTGGTTGTTAGGCTGTTTCCAGTCCTCACCAAAAGTTTTTTTGTTTTTTTGTTTTGGTGTGTAATGTGAACTTCTACCAGTTAAGGTTTGGCTCAATTTAAAAGGCTGTCCAATGGGGTATGAAAGGGTACCTCTCAAGTCACTTCTTGCTCAAATTGCTAAGGGTTTAATGCCACTCGACCATGTCTTCAAAATGACACAGTTCCTCTGTTTAACCAACTGTTAGAGTAATGAATAAAATACATGTAAAGGACAGTATCCTGTTGCTGTATGCCTGCCGGGGTGGAGTTTGATAGGACTATCTATAAGAAACGGTGGGGTTTGCTTATCTTCCCTCTACCCCAGTAGTTTGGAAAGTGCGCACAGGACAAGCCTAGAAGCATGAGTAGCTCCTTAAAGATGGCCAGAAGTACACAGGCGATTAGTTCTAAAAATCAGTGTTTAGAAACACTTAGATGTGTTAGCAGCAAGGTTGTTCTGTGTTGGTGTAAAAGTGATAAATCATTAGTTCCATTCAAGTGCTGATATACTGAGTTGAGAAAGAAAAGTCTTGGAAGCAATTATTGGATGCCAGCAGTAGTGTGAGTTTGGAGCTCTCTGTCAATAAAATGCCCAGCAAACCATCAGTAGTTGGTTACTTTTGTGTTACAAGGACTATCAAATAGTAAAGACCTGGAAACTAACAGACACCCTGAGATTGCTGGTTCAGACTAACTATTTAGAAAACTTTCTTCTGTCCAGGGTTCTGAAGTCATTTTATAACATTGTGGTGTCTTTTTTAGTAGCCTTGTTATAAAAGCTACAAGTGGTTTTGCCCCCTAGTCCTTTGCTTTTGCTGTAAATCAGTTGTAATCTACAGACCAAACCAGCTTACACCAACATCACAATAGCTTTCCACATATATCCCTTTTCCTCAGGTGCTAAACAAAGGCTCCAAAATGGATACTGCTTTAGTGACATCTGTTTTATTCTTAAAATGCACATTTCTTTTGCTAATTGTAAAGATTTGGTGTTAACAAAGTGGTTTTAATATGTAAATATGAACGAATACCTTAAGTTCTATTTGTCTATTGAGTCTTTGCATTTATCTTTTGTAGATAATTTTTCACAATCTTGAATACATTTCATTAGGTATTGTTGCATCTTTAGAATGAAAACAACTGTTTTGTCTTAGATTACGCCTGCTGCTGCTGCTATGGGAAACTGAAAATCAAGAATGTGATGCACTTTTTAACATTACTATATACCATAGGTTGCTTTAATACCTTTTCTCTGTAGCACAGCCACTAACAAGTGATGAGCAGAGTTTATAATTCTCTTCAGGAGTGAGTCAGTCGGTAGTTTGTGTTGACCTATGAAGGGGGACAGTAACTTAGGAAATAAACTTTTGGTTAATATACTTTTTGGCCTTAAAGTGTCTTCTACTACTGAAAATTGTTTAAACTTTAGCTTTGTTTCTATTATTCCCTCTCTGCTTCAAAGAATTGGGAAGGATTAAAGGAAGTAATTTTTCTTTTTTGTCAGTAAGCTTGCTTTTTTTTTTTTAAGTTTGCATCAGAAAAGTAATGCTGCCCTGAACCAGTCATATTTAGTCTTAAGCTCCCAACTATTCTGCTTCTCTAGTGTATATTTCACTTAACAAAGGTAAACAAAGTATCAGAATGCTACTTGACAAAGGAAAAATCTTCTCAAGCACATAGTCAAACATGAAGGAGGAAAAAAAAAACCCAAAAAGGTCTGTAGGGGAGGGACACCAAATGAGGTGGAGGAATATGAGAAAGATGTGTGGTCCAAAGCTATCTGGTTATATTTTGATGTTGCCAATATTACAGAGCCAAAATTTTAATTTGCTTACTTAATATATTTGTTGGCCAGAGATCTATTTTTCTATCGGTGTGCCTTGCATGTATATTAACTTTGGAAAGGCCATGTAGTAATGCCTGAGATGCTGATGGTTCTTACCACCTCACTGATTTTTATGCAGTTGAAATGCTCATTCTATTGCCCAACTGGTGCTCTCTGTTTAAAGTCATAGATCTTGTCAAACTGGAACTCTTTTATAAACTGGGGAAGTGACTTGCTTTTCACTAGTTTCTCTCCCCTCAATACCCCCTTCTTTTTTTTAGTCTGTTAGTGGCTGGTCTGTAGTGGGAAATAGTAAAAAGGATTCTTCACTACCTACCCCACCCCCAGCACCACCTTCAAGTAATGTGATGACACCATTTCTTTGTGTGCTTTGAAAGTTTCAGCTTGCTGTCTCCTTAGTGTTATGAAAGGTGTTATTAAAAGCATTGTTTGCAAAATACAGGAAGATGATGGGAGTCCACATTAATTGGGGATTCTTTGTGAGCTTTGATCCAAAATTATTGGCTCTTTTCAACAACAAAAATTATTGTTAAAGCACCTTGCTTAGAAAAATTTAGATATTCATGTCTGCAACAATTGTCTCAATAATAAACTGTGCAATTCTTGTCATTAAAAAGCAAAAACAGATCTGAAGTCTCCCTAATGTGACTTGTTAGTTTCTGTATTTCCTGCCAGTGTAAATGTGAAAAGCTTTGCTTGCATTACGTTTTAGAAATGCATTTTGCACACTCAGTTTCGCCGAAGCTCCGTGAAAAGGTTAGATCTAAGTAGATGAATAAAGCTATGCACATGTTTTGAAAGTTTAATTGTGTGTCATTACCAAAAGTCATTATTTTACTGTTCTTAGCTTTACCATCTTTGGAAACATGGTTCAAAGTTCTGGACTAGTTCATCAGTGGAAGTAAAGGGAGGAAAACTGGCACCCGTTGAATAAAGTTCAGTTGAAATGAGAGCTTGACTTGCATCTATTAAAGGGCTTTTCTTGAAGCAGGGCAGTTGTATCGGCTTTATAAACCATTGGATCCAGTGCTCTTCTCAGTGAAATTTTGAATATGAAAAAGAAGTGGAAAGTCAATCAAGCTGAAATGAAGGAAAATACTTTGCCGTACGAAGCTCTGTGACAATGTTATATTTTAAAGCTGGTTTAAAGGTAGGATAGCCCCCCCCCTTTTAACCTTTATTGTTCTAGAATAAATTGGACTGGATAGTTTGATTTTCAAAATTATTCAGTTGTTAAAGGTCTGGTTTTTTAAAATGCCAAGCTGATGAGAACAAGTTTAGAAATTGGGCACGTTAGGTCCATTCAGTGCTGTTGCATGTACTAAATAAATAGCTTCACTTGACAGGAAGTGTGCACTTAATAAGGTCGTATAGATGGCCAGACCTTGTTATTTATCTTTTAACAGATAATTTCTATAACTTAGGACATTTGTAGGAGAGTTGGGTAGAAGATACTACCAATGTTGTTTTCCCCAGGCTCCTACATATGAGATACTTCATTTCATAGCTTTGTCTATATCTAAAAGAGGATTTACTTCTCTTCTTGGTGTGTGTTGTTGACTTTGAAAAGACAGCAAAACTTCTGCTCATAGTGGAAGTTAATAACTTAATAGTAAGATGTCCAAAATGTGGTCTAATGCATAGCCTTATAAACACAGGTAGTAGCAAACAGCATGGATGGCTTTCAGTACTCTTTAGCATCTGTCAATAGTTCATTTAAGTCCAGTCTTAGAACATACTGGTTAGTTAGGTTTTGTGGTGCAGGACAATTATGAGTTCAAAGCCAGACTGGCCTGCATAGCAACAACAAAGCAAATGTTTCAGAGAAGTATAATCCCTGTATTGTGTGCACAGACATTTACTTAGGACCTGGGTTGCCTTTAATTTTGGGAAAGAATAATTAGTAAATTACAGTTATGTTAGATGTTGGCCCTTCTCCCTCTGAAAATTTTTTCAGTATTTTGCCCAGTTTAAAAATAATAAAAGTAGGTATTTTCTAGATAGATGAACAGTGGCCAGAAATTTACCGTTTTGCTAAATAACTAACTGCTTAGGTATTTACTAAAGCTGTTGCTGATGTTACAGATTTCAAGGAAGTATCAGTTACATGATGATCTTCCTTTATCAATGTCTTACTTAATGTTCAGTGTTTTAAAAATACAAAATTACACTCTACAACCATACTCAGATTTACTTATTTTATCAGAAAAACTTGAGAGATTTGTAGATCAAATAAGACAATAAGTGTACATTGTTGAATAAAAAATTTCAAGTTTTTGAGGTGTTTGTGTTATTTTTTCTGTGTACTTTCACTTTTTAATTGTTCACTGAAAGCTTAAGATGGTGACATTGACTTTTTTTCAAAGGTTGATTGTGCAAAGAACACAATATGTCTCTTTTCTTGTGGCATAGTCTTGCTGTGTAGCTCTGGATGTCCTGGAACTCACTATGTAGACCAGGCTGGCCTCAAGCTCACAGATGTCTCTGCCTCCCAAGAGCTCAGATTTAAGGTGTGACCTTGCCCATCTATTTCTTGAATAATCTTTGATTGTGTTTGTTTTTTTATAACTTTAAAGGAAGATTTTTAATGGGCGGGGTGAGGTGTGTATGTATAGGTGCCTGGGGAGACCAGAGACAGAAATTTCTGGATTTAAGTTTGAACCACCTCAAGTGGGTGCTGGAAACCAAGGTTTCTCTGCAAAAGCAGTACAGCACTCTTAACCAAAATTTCTTAAGTTCTTAATTCTTAAAATTGTAAATTGGAAAGGTTATTAGAATAGTGGAGATAGGGAGAAAATATGCATAATCAGAGTGATAGTGTTTGAATTATTTGATACAGGAATATTGTTCCTGACCTGGATAATAATTGACAAGTACATACAAGGGTATTTTGAGTTGTTGGTTTTCCAAGATGGATTTTCTGTGTAGCTCTATCATAAAACAAGCCAGGCTGACTTCAATTGAATTCAAGAATCCTCTTTTCCTCTGCCTTTAGAGTGCTGCGACTAAAGTTATGCACCACCTCTACCTTTAAAATGTCAGCCACAAGAGGGATTTGTGTATGGTAGTTGATTCAGTCTCTGAGGCTGGCTTTTGATTTTTTTTTTTAATGACATTTATTATGGATTTTAGCAGCTAACATTTGGAAGCAGTGTCTGAGTAGAACATAAAGCCTAGAGTGCTTAGCAAGGTTTCATACTTGAGGAAACTTGGAACTTTAAATCCACTATTGTTGGATACGGCGAATTGACTGGATCTGGGAAGTCTGGGCATGAGATCCCCATTCTCTCCAGTGTTTGTAGTCTCCTCCATGATGGTCACATTCCAAGATGTATTGGTAACCACGATATCCAGGATACTGGTAGCAAACCCAGCTAGAAAAATTTCAAAGCATTGCATTGTTAAATCTGGGTAAGAACCTGACAGCCCCAAACACGAGTGGTACTGGGTTGTGGGGGGAGGGGTATTAGAAAACACATGGCATTTTTGTTTACTGAGTGTAGGTATGACTACCAAAAATGGTTGTCTATAAAAGCTTCTCAGAGGTACTTAGTGGAAGAAAGCAGAACGAACAAGCAGTAGCTGGAGAAAGAATTCCAGCAGTATTATGACAGTAGTTAGGGTGCCAGTGTATGGAATCTAGTAAACCGTGAGCCCTTGGCATGTTAACATTAACATGTACTTACGCCCCACATTGTATCTTCATGGAACCAACTTCATTGTTAAACCAACCCATGGCTTGCAAGGAAGGGTAGTCATCACAGATCTCCCACTGGCGTCCAATAAAATTCTCTTTCTCAAAGATGGTAATCTTAGACTCTTTATGATTCTATAACCCAGAAGGTAAAACATTAGTAGTTATTCTATTGCTACAAGTGGATCTCGAGGCCAGCCTGGTCTACAAGAGCTAGTTCCAGGACAGAACTGTTACACAAAGAAACCCTGTCTCAAAAAAAAAAAAAAAAAAAAAAAAACTAATTGTTGGTCTGTTTCTGCTTAAACTTAAAAAAGATTGTCTTCAAGTTTCCTGGATGCTAGAAGTAGAAGTATGTACACCACCATGCCCAGCTCTCTGAGACTAAATGCAGCCTGACGGAGCCATTCACTTGCAGCTGGGGTCATCATGTTGGAGGGGGAAGCATATGCTAGCTGCACTGCACACCCTACTCCTGTACTAAAATGTAATTTATTTATTTTTGGACAGCTGCTGTGATCTGCCTTTGACATTTCCAAATACGTATTTCTGCCACTTTGTTTTCTACCTGGCTTGATCTGCCTTACCTCAGCCACTTTGGTCACTGGAAGCAGACTAAAACCATCAGCTGAAAGAAAACTGCCTTTAAGTCATGTCAGATATTTCTGTCAATACTGAGAAAATGGCAACAGAAAAGTATTTCCAAAATTAGAAAAGATGACCAAGTTTGGCCAGTTTAACTATATCCTAAATGAGAGCTTAATGGGAAATTGGATATTTAAGGAACTGAAGGAATGATTTGGTGCCTATGTTTAAAGAAGGAAATTACTCATTTTAAATGTGGCCAAGTAGTGCAAGGAATAATTACAGTCCTCAGAAACAGATTAGGAGTGTTTCTTCCCCCATTTGCACATAGTATATCTCACAAGAATGTTGTTACATCGTTTTAAAAATAGACTTAAGTTTTATTTTCAAAATCAGTTTAGAATGCAGCCTGGTCCATTGTTAAATAGTGCCTGGTGTTAAAATTTTACTTATCTCCGGGCAGTGGTGGTGCACGCCTTTAATCCTAGCACATTAAAGTGCTAGGATTAAAGGCAGAGACAGGCGGACCTCTGAGTTCGAGGCCAGCCTGGTCTACAGAGCAAGTTCCAGGACAGGCTCCAAAGCGACAGAGAAACCCTGTCTCGGAGAAAAAAAAATTATCAGTGCAGATAAGCAATACTTTAAGCATCACCCTGGGTGTTTTTGTTTTGTTAATTTTATTTTTTTTCTCTCCCCTCCTCCATTCCCTCCACTTACCCCATTCCCCCATCTCTACAGCTTAAGGCACATTCCTTTGGGGAAGGTTCAAGGCCCTCCCTACTATATCTAGGCTGAGCAAGGAATCCATCCAAAGAGAATAGGTTCCCAAAAAGCCAGTACAAGCACTAGAGATAAATCATCCTGTTTCTTTTTTTTTTTTAATATTTATTATGTATATAATATTCTGTCTGGGTGTATGTCTGCAGGCCAGAAGAGGGCACCAGACCTCATTACAGATGGTTGTGAGCCACCATGTGGTTGCTGGGAATTGAACTCAGGACCTTTGGAAGAGTAGGCAATGCTCTTAACCACTGAGCCATCTCTCCAGCCCCCATCATCCTGTTTCTTTAGTGAAATCTTAACACATTGCAATTTAACTGGCCATAAATTTACTTTGTACTACAGGGTAAGTGGTTTCTCACTGGTTGTCCTATAGCATGTTGGGTCTTGAGTATGTGATTTCTGCCTCTATAAAAAGTCCCTTTTTAGCATAAGGGGGGGGGGAACAAGTCATAGATTTAAAGGAAGGGAACAGTGTTGTTAATCTTTACTCTCATCCTTCCTGTTACATTCAACATAATCAACAGAAGCAAACAAATGTCAGTATGACCTCATCTTTTACCCCACTTGCATGCAAAAAAAAGTCAAAAATTCCAGACTCACCGCTGAACAGATAGGGCGGAAGGACATGAGACGCTCAATATGATAGGCATTGCTCCCACTCCAGGCATCCCATCGAGGGTATTCTCCTCTCTCCAGGATAAACTGTTGTCCACAGAAGCTGGTATGTTCGTAACCAATCCAGCTGCCAAAGATAGGTAATGGTATAAGGCCTTGGAGAGAAGGTCTCTTTTGTTTAAGATGAGTTCATAGTGGGATAAAATATCAAGTCATACACAAAGCCCTAGGTAATAAATGCTCATAACTTTTAACAGTTTTGTAAATGTATTTTGAAATTACTCACTGAAGATTCTCTTTACCTAACAATGTGTATTAACAAAGCTGTTTCCATTCTAATGACCTGGACTTAAGAGTGATGATGACTCAGTGACCATTTCTTTGGCTCTAGATCTTGTAAGCCTTTTCCTAAGAGCAAAAGCATAATGGGATGAGTATCCGTACTTGTTTCTTTGTTACTTCAAAAGGGTTCTTCCTTTTGCTTTCCATAGTTTTACCTGAATGGAGCATTCTAGTTAAGTTGTTAACCACTGAATCTTATGGATTGAAGATGTCTTAAAGTGTTTTCTGTTTTAAAGGGCCTTTGGTACAGAGCAGCTTGTGGAAGCTTGGTCACATAAGCCAACAAGAGTACTAGTATGGGTTCACACCTAGGCCTGCTAGAGAATCTCTCACCAAGATTGACAATCAAGAAATTTTTCGAACACTGAGAACTAATGTGTTTCTAGATACTTGAGATTTTGTTCCTTTAAAAGAGAAATTAATTAACAGTGTCTTCTCTGAACAATACATCTGTGTCATAAAATGTCTCAGCCAGGTAGTGGTGGCAGCGCCACTAGCCTTTAATCCCAGCTTTTGGGAGTCAGAGGCAAGTGGACATCTGTGAGTTCAAGGCCACCCTGGTCTACAAAAGCTAGTTCCAGGACAGGCTCCAAAGCTACAGAGAAACCCTGTTTCAAAAACAAACATACAAAAAATGTCTGTCATTCACAAGAATTTTCCTTCAAGTCAGGTGGTGGTGGTACATGCCTTTAATCCCAGTACTCTGGAGGCAGAGGTAGGCAGAGGCCAGAGCTAGTTCCAGGACAGTCAAGAGTACACAAAGAAACTCTGTCTCAAAAAAATCAAAAGGAAGAAAAAATAATTCCCTTCTCTCTATTTTCTATGGGCAAGATAAACAGGCTTCTGTGCCTGTTCTGAAGGAATCAAAAGGCATGGCCTATGCACTTCCAAAGCACAGATTCAATTACTGTCATTGTCCTGCCCTGATGCAAGTATATTACCAAAATATGAACATCATCATTCCTAGCTTTGAGTTACTTAATTAAGCTTGGACCAATTTCCTTCAGGAAATAAGATACCTCTAAGAAGTGATTAACTTCTGGGGAACAATTTCCTACATCCTTACTCATGGTACCATGTCTAAAGAGACTTGAAAAAGGCCCGTCAGCTCTGTTGGTGTCCATACTCACGCGCCACACTCCACCTTGAGGGATCGGACATTATCAAAACTACGCTCGGAGACATTTGGGCAGGAACTGGTGAACTCCATCCTCTTGCCCTGGAAGTTTTCCTGATCATAGATGGTTATCTGAAGTGGATTGAAATGGGACAAAAAAGAGAACCAGGTACACTAGTAAGAATAGAGGTACAGTTAAGAGCTTGTATTTATCCTGTAAATTTTTTTTCAGTTTTTCGAGACAGGGTTTCTCTGTGGCTTTGGAGCCTGTCCTGGAACTAGCTCTTGTACACCAGGCTGGTCTCAAATTCACAGAGATCCACTTGCCTCTGCCTCCCAAGTGCTGGGATTAAAGGCGTGTGCACCACCACCCAGCTATCCTGTACTTTTTTTCATCACTAGCCACAGTCTAGGATACCTGATAAGGTCTCTTCCAGTATAGACATGGCAAAAAGGGGTTCAAATAAGCACCACTGCTCAGTGACATGTTCAGGCAGTTTATGATAAGAATGGTCTTTCAGGGATAATGAAGTGCTCAATTGACCAGACCAAGGCCTTGTGAACTCTTGATTCCACCAAGTGTCCTGCACCCTTATGACCCAGAGGCCAGGATTTTGGGACTTCTAAAAGTACCCTACGGGTTATTCTTTGCTTCTAAAGCATAAAGGGGTTGTGATAAATCTTTTGTCTTTTCAACTAGAACTTTCTTCCTTATCTGGCAAGCTCCCTAAACTGTGAAATTGCCTCAGAGCTGTCCAATGAGGAAAGGATTAAGTGTTAGGGAAACAGTGAAAGGCCTGGGATATGGCACTTCTGCTCAACCTCAGACTGAGTAGGGAGGCCTGGATCCCATGGCTTGTTTGGGATCTAACGGGCAAGGTTGAATTGGCCGAGATAAGTACCACCTCCCACCCATCGTGGACATCCAGGGGCACTCATCCTGGAAGCCTTCCAGCAGAGTCTGGGTGTTGAACGGGCCTTCCTCCTACAGAACAGTTTTTTGTTGGATGGCCACTGTCAGAGAGCAAGTACGACCTTGTAGTTACTATGTGGCAGCACCTCAGCCCTGCCTGTTGGATCTTTCCATTGTCCATGTGATTGGATCAGCTTACCTTCCATGGCCCCAAGGACCCTGGCATGGGGTTGGTCTGAGCCATCTTGGTGGTTGGAAGAGTTTCTGGAAGATATAACATCAATGATACGACTTTAAGGATGGGGGTAGTGAGGTAAGAAGGCACAAGAAAAAGGAAAAGAGGCTTGGAAGTCCCATTTTTTTTTTTTAGGATTCTGGCTCTGGTGCTATTACCCAAACCTCAGGTTTTCCAGCAACAAACCTTTTACATGTAGTCACTAAAAATTATACCAGTAATGCAGATGAAGGACTGCAAAGGCATTTGGACCTCTTAATAAATGTACCTTCTGTCCTGCTTGCCTTCATAAACAACATTGTCTAATGTACCCTAATATCAACTCTCTGACAACTATCTAGACTCCATGTATCTAGTCATTCAGGCAGTAGGGTCAGAATTCCCCACCTTACCTGCCCCAATTAAAAGGCAACCTGTACTTGAATCTTTTGTGGTCTTCCAAGCACCAAAATTGACCTATTATTCTGCATGTTCATACTACCACCCTGTCTTCCTCTGTCTCCTAGACCTGTTTTGACCTTTCTGTCTTCTCCAGTCTGCAGATTTTGACTTCTCCCTCACTTCCCAGAACTTCTCACAATACTCATCTGTGTTGCTATTGACTTTATACTGGGTGAGCATCTCAATAGCAGGGCTGGCAATTCCTGAGTGATTGTTACAGCACCATGCCAAAGCTGTGGAGCCTCCAAATAAGCAGCATCTTCCTACCCATTACACCTCCCTGTGCCCAAAAGAAAGCGGTTATTGCCATATAGGTGACTCCTCAAGGTAGCAAATGAAGCTGTCTACTGACCAAAGTTCCCCACTTTCCCTACTTTCAAAGGCTCTAACCTCTAGGCAGGAGACAACTGGTTCTTCCTTTCTATTTGTCTCTTGGGAGAAAGAAAGTAAAGGCAAAGATCCCGTCAAAGCCTTACTCACCCAGCTCCCTCTGCACAGTCTGGGTCTCCATCTGTTGCCACATCCTCTATGAATCCCCTCTTTATAGTCCCGCAGCCTATGTCCAATGGCTCTGTCAGCACTCTGTTTTCTCTCTCTCTTTGTTTCTCCTAATCCTCAGAGCTTTAGTGGCTCAGTCTATTGGGTGGGGGTGTGTCCCTCTGAGCTTTGTTTAGGGTTACAGAACTGCAGAGGCCCTACTGTTGGGCAGAACTGGCTGTCCAGGGAGGTCTTCTCTGAGCAGTTGG
The DNA here is from genome assembly GCA_004026605.1 of Ondatra zibethicus. Taxonomy (NCBI): domain Eukaryota; kingdom Metazoa; phylum Chordata; class Mammalia; order Rodentia; family Cricetidae; genus Ondatra; species Ondatra zibethicus. The sequence goes on from PVIU01005068.1 coordinate 66,669, forward strand.
GAGCTGAGGCCAGAAGCTCTCTGTAGTGAATGTTTGTCCCTATCCTATTCTGCCTAGGTTCTTCCTAAAATCTTGATAGGTTCTACCAAACACACCAAAATGGACCACATATATTTTTCCATAAATATGAAAGTAAAGCTGGATGTGGTGGTACACATCTTTAATCCCAGCACTTGGGAGGCAGAGGCAGGCAGATCTCTGAGTTTGAGGCTAGCCTGGTCTACAAGAGCTGGTTAGGACTGTTACACAGAGAAAGCCTATCTCAAAAGAAAGGAAGGGAGCAAGGAAGGAAGGAAGGAAGGAAGGAAGAAGGAAAGCTCAGCACATGAATAACTATTGCATGAGAGATCGTGGGGTCAGTTAGCAGGCAAGCCATTGACATATGTCCACCAAGTGTTCCTAGCATTATAGGCAGCCTAAGCTGCCACCCTCAACATGAGCACACACATTATTTTCTTCTATCACCTTATGTCCCAGAAACTTGAGGATTTTGAGGTCTCTTGTGATAATTACCAAGCTTTCAAAACAACCTAATATGGGGGTTTGAGAAGCTATTGTTTCTTTTACAGTGCTGGGAATCAAACCCAGGGAGGGCCTATACCTGTCAGACCAGCACTTGACCCTGAGCCACACCTCCAGCCTCCCTATGTGACGCTTCACAGAGATGTGGCACATTCCTTCTCCCTCCTTGTCTGAGACTCTGCTTTGCCTGTCCTGCTTCAGACACGACCTCGAAGTTCCAGGTCCCAGTCCCATTTCTTTCTGGGGAAGTTTGAGCACAGGCTATCCAAGGAATAGAAACATATGAAACCAGCTTGCAATCCTGTCCCAGACCGAGCATCATAATTTCCCACCCATCCTTAGTGACTATGGTATATATAACGTTTATAATATTGAACATCCCAGGCTGGGAATCACAATTTCCCGTTCATCCCTAGTGACTATAACATATATAACATTGACCATGAATCTGACCATTCAGTCTCGATCCTCAGACAGCCCCATGAAGAGGTCAGCTGCAATTATTTCACAGGTGAGTAGACTGAGGAACGGGAAGACTAGATTGTAAGCAAAGTCACCTCTCTCTTTCCTCTCTGGTTGGTGGCTGGCATTGAGTGATCATTGCTGGTCACCTACAGCTGTCAGATAAGGAAGGTGAAGGAATCAAGGCAGTGTTAGGTACTCAGGACTCAGCAAATCATAACTGTTTCATTAATTGTGTCAAAAAAGATTCCACCTAATACTAGGGTCTCATAGAGACAAGCAGAAGCAAGCAACAGACTTTAGAAAAAAATGTGTCAGATTTAGAAAAAAATGCTTTCTTTGAGCTGGGAAAGACCACATTTATTCAGTTTTCATTTCCCAGTAGTTTTCTTTATTATTTGTAGTGCATTCTGTCACACACCTCAGTGTCTTTGATCAGCTTTCCCATACCTTCTTCTCTCTGTGTGTGTATATATGTGTTCATGTGCAGTGGGGATGGAACCAAGAGACCTGAGCATGCTCCAGCCCCAGAACTTACCAGGCTGGTTTTCTAACACTAACCCTAACCCCTACCCCTAATCCTATCTATCAGACACATGGATTTCGAAATGTCTTCTGAACCCACACACTCATTGCACAAGCAAGACAACTGTTCAGTGAGATGAACTATTAGATGTAGGGATGTGGTTGACATAGGGGAATATGATAATCCTCCCTCTCCAAAGTGTAAGCTGGATAGTTTAAAACTTGGACCTCTTGACACTTTGGCCACATGCGAGGGATGGTTGGTGTTCAACTGAATTTTGTGGGTGGTTTGTTGTCCTGGCCTTGCCTCTGGGCCCAGGGGTAGGGGAGTGAGGCCATGGGGCCAGGGAAGCCCTTGGACTCAGCACATTGTGGAGAGGACAATGGGGCTAGCCATGCAGCTGAGCAGCACTTCTGTTGGACACAGCAGGAAAGGTACAAAGCAAAGGGCCCGTCAGCATTCAGTCAACTCCCACCTCCCCACAAGAGCCTGCTCTGGAGGACCTTTTCTCCCCTGTCCCTTTCTACCTCTTTAAACAGGAAGGAGAGCTGGGGCCTGGCTAATTCTGAAAAGGCTAAGAGGGCCAAGTGGTAGCAGGGATTTTGGGAGACATCTCAAATTTCTGAGATCATCTTCTGCTTTCAGGCATAGAGAGCCAGATGTCCATTGTCCAGAGAACGCCAAGGCCGGCTTCCTTCATTTGAGATGGGCTTTCGAGCGTTCCAGTTCAGAGGTACCTCACAGAATTTTCAGTGCTACAGACTGGCCCATTTCCTCCTAATAGGATCCCTAAAGCTGATATAGGGAATGGGTGTCTAGGTAGAGCACGTCCTGTGGATGACACAACCCGCTCTCCACTTGTGACAAGCAGAGGTAGATTGTTTCTTCCTTAGGCATACCTGACTGCGGGAGAACAACATTGAACACCCAGTTAAATTTCAATTTCCAGATCAATAATAAATGCATCAGGATAAAAAGGTCCCAAACTTACTATGCTTTTGTTTTTTCTTTTCATTGTCTGTCTTTTTTTAAAGCTTTTATTTATTTATTATGTATACAGTATTCTGCCTGCATGTATCCCTGCAGGCCAGAAGAGGGCACCAGACCTCATTACAGATGGTTGTGAGCCACGATGTGGTTGCTGGGAATTGAACTCAAGACCTTTGGAAGAGCAGGCAAAGCTCTTAACCACTGAGCCATCTCTCCAGCCCTGTTTTTGTTTTTTCAAGACAAGGTTTCTCCATGTAGTCCTGGCTGTCCTGGAACTCGCTCTATAGACCAGGCTGGTCTTGAACTCACAGAGATCTGCCTGCCTCTGCCTCCTGAGTGCTGGGATTAAAGGTGTGAGCCACCACTGGCTGACTTTGAATTTCTGATCCTCCTACCTCCACTTCCCAAGGGCTGGGATGATAGGCACAGATAACCATGTCTCCTTGGGAACCCATTCTGAACCACTCTCTTTCTCACCATTGTATCCAATCTTTGACTTAATCTTTCAAATTCCCTTCTCCAAAGTTCTATGCCCTTCCTCCCAATTTCTCCAGCCCTGTTACAACAGTTACTGCAATCTGCCTTAGACAACAAGAAAAGAAGAAAATTATCTAATTCTTTTAATAACACAAGAGGGTAAGTTTGAGCTTGAGCCTCCAGGGATGTTTCTGAGATGGAGGCCGTTTCCATCCTGCCCTACTGACGTCAGTGTTGACTTCGTTTCTCATTGTTGGGTCTTTTCCAGTAGCAGCTGGGGTTGTGTGCCTCATTGTACAGAGTCACTTGTGGGGACGTTCTGGAGAGGAGGTGCAGAGACAGACACAAAGAGATACAGAGAGGCTTCTATGACTTTCTAGAGATCAAGGATTAACTTTTTCAGGAGCCACAGCAATCCCCATTCCATGCCTTCCAGGATAAGATCAGCTGAAGGTATAGACATTTGGCTGCACTGACTTCATATCTTTTCTCTGATTGTTTTGAGACAGGACTCACAATGTAGTCCTGCCTGGCCTGAAGCTTGATTTGTAGACCAGGCTGACCTCAAACTAACAGGGACCCATCTGTCTCTGCCTCCCAAGGCTGGAATTACAGGCGTGCACCACCACCACCCAGCTGTAATGTATAATCTTTTTTTTTAAAGATTTATTTATTTATTATGTATACAACATTCCTTCCATGTATGCTTGCATGCCAGAAGAGGACACCAGATCTCATTATAGATGGCTGTGAGCCACCATGTGGTTGCTGGGAATTGAACTCAGGACCTCTGGAAGAGCAGTCAGTGCTCTTAACCTCTGAGCCATCTCTCCAGCCCCTAATCTTTTTTTTTTAATGAGTAATTTTTTTAAAAAAAAGATTTATTTATTATGTATACAGAGTTCTGCCTGCATGTGTGCCTGCAGGCCAGAAGAGGACACCAGATCTCATTACAGATGGTTGTGAGCCATGTGGTGGCTGGGAATTGAACTCAGGACCTCTGGAAAAGCAGCCAGTGTCCTTAACCTCTGAGCCACTTCTCCAGCCCCTGTAATGTATAATCTTACTTTGTTTCTCCCACTTGTAATTCTCTGTCTCTGGCCCTCTAGTCCCATCTTTTTGTGTATGTGGTGCTGAGTGGTTGACCCAGGGCCTGGAACATGATAGAAAAGCACTCTATTCTTGAGTTACACCCTGGCCACTATTCCTGCACTCTGAATTGTGTGTGTTGTGTGTTCCTGTGCATGGTATAAGCAAGTACGCTTGAGGCCACATGTCCATGTCTAGTGTCCCCCTCTATTTTGTTCCTCCTCATTTGTTTATTTTTCTACTTTTTTTGTTTTTCGAGACAGGGTTTCTCTGTTGCTTTGGAGCCTGTCCTAGAACTCACTCTGTAGACCAGGCTAGCCTCGAACTCAGAGATCTGCCTGTCTCAGCTTACCTAGTGCTGAGATTAAAGGCATGTGCCACCACCACCCAGCCCACTTCAGTTTCCTAAATTTGTTTTTTCTTTTCTTTTTGAGACAGAGTCTTACTATGTAGCTCTGGCTGACTTGGAACTTGCTATGTAGACCAAGCTGGCCTCGAACTGACTACCAGCCTCTATCTCCTGAATGCTGGAGAATGTGCATCACTACAACTGGCTCCTCCTTATTTTTTGTGACACTCTCTTGCATTAAATGTGGACTCATTAATTTGGCTAGCTGGTTGGCCAATGAGCTCTAGGGATCCCCCTGTCTCTGTCTCCCACCTCCCGCACACATACTGGTGCTGAGGTTACAGACACCCATTGAAATGCCCAGTTTTGTTTTTTAAACATAGGTGGTAGGGATTCGAACTTAAGTCCTCAATGTACACTGTCGGGGTCCAACCCCAATACAAACTATCCTTCCTGGAACTAATTGAGACACAGTTCACACAGCAATATTGGAAGGGAATCTCAGGGTTCATTCAAATCCAAGATCACCCACATTTATTCTCCAAACAGCTTTTATCTCCAAAGGTAAACTGAGGGGGAAGTTCATTAGCATTCTGTTTGCAGGGTAGCAGGACTAAAGTCATGTCTGCAGCTCTGTCACTAGCTTGGATTAACACCTTTTCCCAGGCGGTACCCACAATTACAAAGAAGGGAGCAGAACAACATCAGCTCCCGACCCAGGTGGCAGCCAGTCTGTAAGTGCTTTTGTGACCACCTCAGGTGCGACTGTGGCTTGAGCGCTTGGCCACCAATACAATGCAGAGATATGTGTCCTGTCTAATATTGCCCCACAGTACACAAGGCAAGCACTCCATCGACTGAGCTATCTCCCCAGTTCCCTATGTTCTTTTTCTAGACACATGTATTCCTCCATAACATCTCATTATTATTCAGATTCAGTTCCTTCTTTCACATATTTTGGTCATTTTAAATGCTCTATCTGTCTATCATGGATTAATCTGTCATCTTTCCATTGGGATCAAATGCAGGGTCTACAAATGAACGTCTTCCCATTGGTCCTCATTGGTCCTCAGCATTATTTTAAATTCACCTTCATTTGGAAACATCGTTTACGCTTGTCCTAAAGACTGTCGCAGCTGAGCTATGAACTTTCTCATTCATTGCATGTCTCTCTCCCTGTCATGACATTTGTGTCATTTGTGAGGGAGGATCTCACCAGGTAGCTTAGGATGATTTCAGACTCACAGGAATCCCCCTGCTTCAGCATCCTGAGTGCTAAGGTTTCAGGCTTGAACTACCAGGACCAAATGGCATATGCTTCTTTGCCGACTTATTTCTGTAGCAGGTCAGTCTTGAGCATCGCGAGGTTTTAGAGAGCTTCCTGTGGTGCCTATTTTGGGCTTCTCAATTTGATTGCTCTGTATCACAGCTGAACAGTTTTGATTAACTAACCTCTTGACCAGGCATTCTCTGCAGGTCTAGTGTGTGCTCAGTGTGCCCACCTCTGACACTGGTGCCATGTTAGCGCCCTGCCTTTTCTTCCCACAGACTCTGGGCAGATGCCTCGCTCTCCTGCTGTGTTCCACAGCCCAGTGTGGCAGTGTTTCTGGAATCAATCGTCTTCAGGACAGCCCTTTTGTGGTTGGCTTTGAGCAGGAAATCTGGATCCAGCTCCCAGATCTGAGGCGACATCTTTTCTCCCCAGAGGGGTATTCCATTCCTGATTCTGATGCCCCGTAGGACTCTGGACTTTAAGTGATGAAAGTGGGTCCTGAGCATGGTCCTACACAGAGGAGTTTTTGTTTGTTTGCTTGACTTGGTGGTGGATATTTGAGACAGGATCTCCCAGTGTAGCCAGTTGACCTCGAACTCACAATCCTCCTGCCTCTGTATCCTAAGTGTTGGGATTACAGATGTGTACCACCACACCCACCTCCCACCAAGACATTTTAGATGTACTTTTTATTTTAAATATAACACAAACACAAAAGTTCACAAACTATGAACAAATAATCCGATGAGATTTTTATGAACTATTCTGAGATTAGTTCATGGACTTTACCCAGCATCCCCTGCTGAGCCCTCTGAGGTACATTCAGTCTGTCCACTCACAGCCAGCTCCTAGTCCATTCTGGCATTGTAGATTCATTTTAGCCGTTCATATTTTACATGCCTGTCACACACAGATTGACTCTTCAGTGTTGGCCTCGTTTCTCTCACAGCTGTGTGTGCGAGCTTTGCCATGTTGTGTGAAGCTGGGTTTTGTTTACTCTCATTGCTGGCCGGTACCCTGCTCTCTGTAAAAGTGCTCTTCTAGTGTCGCTAATCACTTCAGCCATGCTTCCTGGCCTTCCTAATGCTTCTACCCTTTAATTCAGTTCCTTATGTTCTGGTACTCCCAACCATGAAATTATTTCATTGCTACTTTATAACTGTAATGTTGCTACTGTTATGAATTGTAGTACACACATCTGACATGCAGGATAGCTGATGTGCGACCCCTGTGAAAGGGTCACTCGATCCCCCACATGTTGAGAACCACTGATTTAGGCACTTCCCACTTTGCATCTGTCACTCACGGCATTGGTAGAAATGTTCTCATCTGAGTTTCAGCACACACCTGTAATTCCAGCACTTTGGGAGTCTGAGGCAGGAGGATCTTAAGTTCCAGGTTAGCCTGTCTCAAAGAGGAAACAAAAATCTATGTGGAGTGAGGTGGTACATGCTTGTAATCACAGTCTGGAGGTAGAGGTCAGCCCAGCTATATGAGACCTTGTCACAAAAACAAAACAAAAGATAATTTCTTTGCAGCCTTGGAAGGTCCGAGAATCCAGAGCTACCTGTTGTAAGATACAAATAACTGGATCAGATACAATTTGTCCACTTGCACAAATTGGAATGAATTGTCCATTGGAATGAATATATCTATGTGTTAAAAACAGGTAGACAGTAGCCTGGAAGATCTTCCATATGAAGTCTTGTTTCTGTTAGGTATATTGTGTGTGACACTGGCTTACTGCTGGCAGGGGATCATAGCTGAATGGAATTCTAAAATATTGGAATTTGTCCTGTTGACTAAGGATCCTGCTGGCTACCCTCCTGACCACCAGGGGGCATACGTCTGACTTGAGAGCACAAGCCAGCCCATTCAGAAAGCAAGTTTCTTGGGGAAAAGGGATCAGAGGCACAAGAAAGACTTGGCTAGAAGAAAAGATGGGAGTTTTCAAAGTGTGGTCCACAGGATATACAATTAAAATGCAGTCCTGCTTGTTATTTGAGGCCTAGAGAGTCAGACTCTGTGAGGATGGAGCCTGGGAACTCTATGTTAAGCAATGCCAATAGCCATTCCCTCCTATCCCCGGGATAGGACTGACTGTATTCAGATGACTTGGGCTCAACACTGACATTGGGCACGTTAACTCTATGATCTCCAGTAATTTAGTTAATCTAGAATTCACTATTATATTTTAGGCTGACACAAAAACACAGCTAGTTCTTAGAACTGCTATAAACAGTAAAGGAATCAATTTGTATAAAAAGTAGTACCTGGAAGCACCTATCTCCATATCACATACAGACACACACACCCACACACCCAGAGCCTCACACATGCTGAAAAAGTCCCCTGCTATAGCACTAAGTTATATCCACTGCAGCCCTATCTTATACCTTATACCTTTTCTTTCTATTCCTTCCTCCCTCCCTCCTTCCCTCCCTTCATTCCTTCTTTTTTTATTGCTTTATAAACAGGGTCTCACTGTGTATTCCTGGCTGTCCTGGAATTCACTGTATAGACCAGGCAGTCCTTGAACTCACAGTAATATACCTGCCTCTGAGTGCTGGGATTAAAGATGTGAGCCACCATGCCCCACTTCTTGTTTTATTTTTGAGATGAAGTCTCAGGTGAGCCAGGCCTGCTGGCTTTAAACTCAATGCAGCTGAAGCTGGAGAATTCCCTGTGTAGCTGAGGATGGCCTTGGCTTCCTCATCCTCTTCCCTCTTGCTAGGACTGCAGGTGTGTGCCTCCATGCCTGGCTATGCTTAACAAGTGCGGCAGGCCGGCCTCTGTGAGGGGAAACCCACATTGGTCTGCATGGTGTGCTTCAGGCCAGTCAGGACTATATAGTGAGTCCCTGTCTCCAAAGGAAACAAATGTCTGAAGAAACTGGCTCAGCAATTAGAACGCTTGCTGAGTTAGGATCCCAGTACCCATTGGGTGGCTCAATGGGACCCAACACCCTCTTCTGTCCTCTACCAGCATACACACACACACACACACACACACACACACACACACTTTAAAAAGTCAGGAATTGGGGAGAAAGCTGGATGTGGCATAGTATACTTTAATCCCAGCACTCAGGAGGCAGAGACAGGTGACTCTCTCTGAGTTCAAGACCAGCTTGATCTACATAGTGAATTCCAGGACAGCCAGGGCTACATAGAGAAGCTCTGTCTCGCTGGGCGGTGGTGGCGCATGCCTTTAATCCCAGCACTCAATAGGCAGAGACAGGTAGATCTCTATGAGTTTGATGCCAGCCTGGTCTACAGAGTGAGTTCCAGGACAGGTTTCAAAGATATAGAGAAACACTGTCTCGAAAAACTAAGAGAGAGAGAGAGAGGCCCTGTTTCAAAAAAAGTCAACCCCAAATAAATAACACTTCTACTTGGGGAACTCATTTTTTTAAAGAATATAGCAGGATTATCTGGCAAGATGTCTTAGCAGTTAAGCGCATGTGTACTGCTCTTGTAAAGAACCAAGGTTTGGTTCCCAGATCTCACATCAGGTTCCCAGCAACCACCTGCAACCCAAGCCCCAAGGGGACCCAACACCTCTGCTCCCTGAAGGCATCCACACGCATGTGCTCATACCATCCACAGACACGTAGATAATTTAAAATAAAATAAATATTTTAAATAAGGAAATGGTAGGAATGGCTGGAGATGGCCTGAGGAAGGGCTAAAGAGGGTATTTTGGGCTGGAGAGATGGCTCAGCGGCTAAAAGCATTGCCTGCTCTTCCAAAGGTCCTGAGTTCAATTCCCAGCAACCACATGGTGGCTCACAACCATCTGTAATGGGGTCTGGTGCCCTCTTCTGGCCTGCAGGCATACACGCAGACAGAATATTGTATACATAATAAATAAATATTATTAAAAGAAAAAAAGAGGGTACTTTGAAGCTGTGGTTGGTCAGGGAACGTGGTGGGGAAGTGGGGAGAAGAGAAACAGGGGAGAGCTTAGGATGTGTCTCACCTGCCAGGGTTCTCCAGTACTCAACTGGCTTTTTCTTTTATTTTCTTTCCTTTTTTTTCTTTTCTGAGGTGAGGAGAAGGGGGGAAAGGGGCTAGTGTTCTGCACCCTGCACTTGGTGAGCCTCCAAATATTTAAAATAAAATAATTTAATTTTAGCTAAAAATCATAATCATGGGGCCAGAGAGATAGTTTGGCAGTAAAGAGCACTGGCTGCTCCTCTGGAGGATTAGGATTGGATTCCCAGCACCTGATGGGGCTCGCACCATCTAGTTAAGAGCACTAGCTCGCACCGCCTCTAACTCCAGCTCCGGGGAGACTGGTGCTTTCTGCTTCCTCAGGCACCAGGCATGCGAGTGTTATACAGACATGCATGTAGGAAAAACACTCGCAGATATATTTTTAAAGTTCTTAAATTATAATCATAGTTTGAATCTAAGGGGTAGAAGAGAAGAGGAGAGCCTGCAGTGTCCTTCTCATTTGAAACAAAACAGAAAACTGGGAGGCCAGACAGCGTGCCTTCTGGTAGCCACACATTGGGAAGAGTTTGCTGAGGATGTGGGTCTGATCCTTCCAGCTCAGACGCCCTGACAGCTGATTTCTTCTGTGCTTTGAAAAAGGAGAGACTTGTAGTTGTTTTTGTTTGCTTGATTGTTTTTTTCTCCTTACTTTTTTTTGAGGGCCCTCCATTCAGCTCCCAAATAATCACACACAGAGGTTTATTCTTTTTTTATGAATGCCTGGCCTTAGCTTAGCTGATTTCTAGCCAGTTTTTAACTTAAATATCCTGTCTACATTTTGCCTCTGGGCTTTGATCTTTCTCTATTCTTTATACCCTTCTTTACTTCTTACTCTGTGACATGTTGCCCCTGGAGTCCTCCTCTCTTCCTCTCTTGCTCCTCAATCATCTCTTCACAGATTTCTCCTTCTATTTATTCTGCCTGCCAGCCCTGCCTATCCTTTCTCCTGCCTTGCTATTGGCCATTCAGCTCCTTATTAGACCAATCAGATGTTTTAGGCAGGCAAAATAACACAGCTTCACGGAGTTAAACAAATGCAACATAAAAGAATGCAACACATCTTGGTATCATTAAACAAACATTCTACAGCATAAACAAATATAACACATCTTAAAATAATATTCCACAACAGAAACTTACAGGTTCTGAAGAAATCTAGAGCATCTTCTTCAGAGGAGCCAGAAGCACACAAGCTAGGGATGTTTCTGAATGCCAAGTATGACATTTCATTGTCTTTGGTCCCTCAACTCTGCTTCTAACTCCCTGTATGGCTGTCTTCTGGCTTCTCCCTCCCATTTGCAATGCAGGGGGCTCACCGTGGGCTTCTTACATCTGTCTGAGCCTCCTTCTCCATCTCCTTTCTCAGCAAAGAGCGTCACCACTTAAGTCCACTCTCCACCTCTGCCTCCCACTTCCCACACTGTCCCACAGCTGTCAGTGCCTGTCAACCTATCTCCTGCTCTGACCCCGTTTCTCCCATTCCGTGAACAGAGGCCTCTGTTGTCAAACTTCAGACACTTGGCTTCCAAGCCGACTCAGGACTCTACACTCATCTCCAGTCTCCAGCGGCCCAGAGTGTCAACGGAAGGCTGTTTGTACAACATGAGCCTTCTTGAATAGTAATTGAAGCCCTGAGCTTGGTGCACAGAGGGTGATGGCAGTGTGAGTTGACCTGAGCAAGGATGATATAGACAAGCAGATCTTTGATCACCAGGGTGCATGGTGCAGGGGCCCTGGGCAGGGGGAGTAGAAGGAGGTGTGAGTGTTGGAGAGGGAGATGCTATCTGGGGTGAGTTTGTGTGAGCGCACTGAAATGAGCCTGTGCCCTTTTCAGTGTCTGCTGCCCCTCCTGTCATGTGGGCTGCATGCGCCTGTCTTGGGAGGATGTCTGAGTACGTGTGTGTGTGTGTGTGTGTGTGTGTGTGTGTGTGTGTGTGTGTGTGTGTGTTAGGACAGGAGGGACAGATAAGACAACAGAGAAATCAGTGGTGTAAACCAGTTCAAAGTTCATTTTTTTCTCCTAATTAAAGTCCCATCTAAGTGGTCTGCTGTTGCTTGTTTAGTTGGTTGATAAGCTTTTTGTTTGTTTGTTTGTTTTCTGTTTTTTTGTTGTTTGTTTTTTCGAGACAGGGTTTCTCTGTAGCTTTGGAGCCTATCTTGGAACTAGCTCTGTAGACCAGGCTGGCCTCGAACTCACAAAGATCTGCCTGCCTTTGCCTCCCAAGCTAGGATTAAAGGCGTGCGCCACCGCCGCTCATTAGGTTGTTTTTTTGGCGGGGAGTTGGTATTTAGAAACAAGCAAACAGGACTTGAGTGCTGACTCAGGGGTTAAGAGCACTTGCTGCTCTTGCCAAGGACCTGGGTCTGGTTCTGAGAACGTACAGGTGGTTCACAAGTATCCCTAACTCCATTTCCAGGAGATCTGACACTCTCTTCTGCCTTTGTGGCACCGCATGCACACAGAGCCTCATATACATGCAGTCAGACAGCCATATCCATATTTTTAACCATATAGTGCATCAGTGTTTTACCTGCATATCTGTGTGAGAGAGGATGTCAGATCACCTGGAACTGAAGCTACAGACAGTTGTGAGCTGTCCTGTGGTTGCTGGGGGTTGAACCTGGGTCCTCTGGAAGAGCAGCCAGTGCTCTTAACCTCTGAGCCATCTCTCCAGCCCTTAACCTCCATTTTTATTTTATGTGTTTGAGTGTTTTGCCTGCATGTATATATGTGTGTGCCTGGTACCCGCCACAGATATAAAAGGAAGTTGGATCCCTTGGAACTGGAGTTACAAATGGTTGTGAGCCTCCATGTGGGTGCTAGGAAGTGAACCTGAGACTTCTGCAGGAGCAGCAAGTGCTCTTAACTCTCCAGCCCAAAAGACCCATACACATAAAATAAAAATAAATAAATCTTAGACCCAAAACAAAGTCATGGATTAAAGAGGTGGCTCACTGGGTAAATCACTTGCTGCCCAGGTGTGAGGACCTGGGCTTGAATCCCTGGGACCCATGTAGAAGCTAGAGGTGACGTCAGTGTTCCAGTACAGCAAGATCAGAGAGAGAGACAGAATATTCCTCCAGAAACTCGAGGTCCAGCCAGACTGGTGTGTGTGACAGAGAACAAAGAGACCCTGGCTCAAGTAAGGTGATGGTGGGGACCAACACCTCCACAGGTGGATCGTGCCCGGACTGTGGTACTCATGTACCCACCCACCGACACACACACACACACACACACACACACACACACACACACACACACACACACGAGTGTGTATATACACACAAATAATACACAACTCCGGAGAGGCATGGAGGGAGGAGAGAGGGAAACACAAGATTTTGAAAAATGGATTGTAGTGATATTTTGTTTGTGTTTTAACAAATAAAGCTTGCCTGAAGATCAAAATAGAGAGCTAAGGGGTTGGAGTGATGACTCAGAAACTAAGAGCACTGACTGCTTTTCCAGAGGTCTTGAGATCAATTCCCAGTAACCACATGGTGACTCAGTCATCTGTAATGAGATCTGGTGCCCTCTTCTGGCAAGCAGGCATACATGGAAGGAATGTTGTATACATAACAAATAAATAAATATTAGAAAACAAAACAAGCCGGGCAGTGGTGGCGCACGCCTTTAATCCCAGCACTCGGGAGGCAGAGGCAGGCGGATCTCTGTGAGTTCGAGCCCAGCCTGGTCTACAAGAGCTAGTTCCAGGACAGGCTCCAAAGCCACAGAAAAACCCTGTCTCGAAAATCAAAAAAAAAAAAGAAAGAAAGAAAACAAAATACAGTGCTAAGCCACAAGAGGCCAGGCAGTGGTGGCACATAACTTTAATCCCAGGACTCAGGAGACAGAACCAGAGGGATCTCTTAGTTCAAGGCCACCCTGAGCTACACAAGATTGAATCTGTCTAAAGGAGAAACAGAGCTCACACAAAGGTGATTCCAGCACTTGGAATCACACAACTTTAATCCCAGCACTAGGGAGGTGGGGACAGGAGTGATATGGCTGGGCAGAGAGAGGAATATAAGGCAGGAGGAGACAGGAACTCAATGTGGTCTGAGGTTTGGTGGAGACAGTTACAGTCTGAGAATGCAATCTGAGGATAGGATTGCCCCTTTGATCTGAACATTGGTAGAGGTAAAAGGTCTCTCTAGTGGCTGGCCGATCTGCTTCTCTGATTTCTCAGCTTTCATTCCCTAATCTGACTCCAGATTTTTATCTATCTATCATGTATACAGTGTTCTGCCTGCAGGCCAGAAGAGGGCACCAGATCTCATTATAGATGGCTGTGAGCCACCATGTGCTTGCTGGAAATTGAACTCAGGACATCTGGAAGAGCAACCAATGCTCTTAACCTCTGAGTCATCTCTCCAACCCCAGGTTTTATTTATTAAGACCAATTAGAATTCGTGCTACAGTGGATTGCAAATTATTTGCAAGTGCCCATTTTGAGTCGGTGGGGTGTTTGGGACAACCTTGATCAGTAGAGTATGTCAAGCAGAGCAGGCAGAAGTGGTACCAAGCTCAGATGCAAATGCACTCAGGGGCCTCTCTTTGTCACTGGAGCAATTCCTTTCAGAGTCCTGAGCATCTGGGTAAGAAGGCTGTGTGTCCTTGGCTGTCATGCTGGGCACTGAAGAGGTACCTGTGGTATTCCAGCTGACATGTCCAGTAGACTCTGTCAGCTGTTCCTGCAGGGATGCCAGACACATGAATGAAGCTACTTTACAGCCCTAGACAAATGCCACTGAGTGACCTCAGCCAATGGCACAAGGAGCAAATAAATCGTCCAGCTGAGCCTGCCTGGAAATTGCTGCATCAAGATCATGTATACCAGCATTCAACAGAGTGTAGGTCACATGACCACAGCCAGCTAAAACACAAGCTGGGAAATGGGTCTTTATCTGAGTGAACAATGCCTAGCTATAAATAAAGGTTGTCTTATTACTATAGAAGAAAAGCAGTTTATCATCAGGAAAAGATAAGCAGTCTTTGCCACTCTGTGTGTGTGTGTGTGTGTGTGTGTGTGTGTGTGTGTGTGTGAAAGAGAGATGTTGTGTGTACATATGTGATATGTCTATGTGTGTATTTGTGATGTGATGTGTATATGTAGGATAGTGTGCATGGGTGATGTGTATGTACATGTAGTATATGTGTGTGATGTATATGTGGTGTGGTGTGTGATGTGTGTATGTGATGTAATATGTGTGTGTGATATGTGTGTGTGTGTGGTGTGAGGTGTGTATGTATGTAGGGTGTGTGTATGTATGAGTTGTGTCTATGTGTGTATGATGTGCTGTGCATTTATGATATGTGATGTGTGTGCATGTGTGATGTGTGTGCATGTGTGTTTTGTGTGTGAGGTATGTGTGTGAAGTGTGTGTCTATATTTGTGTGCATGTGTGTGATGTGGTGTGTGTATGATGTGTTGTACATGTATGATATGTGTGCATGTGATGTAGTGTGTTTGTGTGTGTACATGTGATGCAGTATGTGTTTGTATGTGTATGATTATGTGTGTGCATGTGATGCAGTATGTGTTTGTGTGTGTATGATGTGTGTGTGCATGTGATGCAGTATGTGTTTGTGTGTGTGCATATGATGTAGTGTGTGATTGTGTGTACATGTGGTGCAGTATGTGTTTGTGTGTATGTGATGCAGTATATGTATGTGTGTGTGCATGTGATATAGTATGTGTTTGTGTGTATGTGATTGTGTATGCATGTGATGCAGTGTTTGTGTGTATGAGTGTGTGTGTGCACCCAGGGAGTGGTTG
The DNA here is from genome assembly GCA_004026605.1 of Ondatra zibethicus. Taxonomy (NCBI): domain Eukaryota; kingdom Metazoa; phylum Chordata; class Mammalia; order Rodentia; family Cricetidae; genus Ondatra; species Ondatra zibethicus. Next base: position 82,138 of record PVIU01005068.1, read on the forward strand.
GGCTTGTGCTGCTGCTTCTGGTCCCAGACCTGATCCCTCACTTCTCGAGTTGTACTGCCCATCTCAGCAGCTCATTTCCTTGTGGATGAGATCAGGACAGTGTTTTTCCAGCAGAGGAAGGACAGACAGGGTTTCCAGCCTGGGTTCTGGGAACACCTAGAGAGCCCCTGGCCAGGTGGACTCACCTGGATAAAGGACACATGAGTTGGATTTTGGGTTCTTGGGAGTGACCTCCCTCCTGTTCTGCTTGTGGTTCTGCATGGTGAAAAGAGTTCACACCAGTGTTCCATTACATCAGCATCTGGGGAGGTACCCTTCTGACCAGAGTGAGCTTGATAGCTCTTGGTGCTGGCAGGGCAGCCTCACTGACTTGGGAGGGCTTGTGGTACTTCTGGGGGATGTGGCTCCAGTAAGTGTGTGCCCGCTTGTTCCAACTGTTTTATTCTCTGACTATCAGTGCCCTTCTATGTAAAATGGGGACAGTAGGAAGAATCTCAGGCTGGAGATTTAGCTGGAACTCATTTGGTAGGGTGCCCTCCTAGATTTCATAAACCTTGGTGCCCAGCACAACATTTACAGAGCATAGTGGCACACACCTGTAATCCCAGCACATGGGAGATGGAGGTGGGGGGATCAGAAGTTCAAGGTCATAGTTGAGTATCAAGTTTGATGCCAGCCTCGGCATAAGACCTGGTCTCAGGAAAAAGAAGTGCCCTTTAGGAGTTTTATGATTATAACATGAAATAAAGCAGTGAAACACTGCTCACTGTGTCTGACCTATCCAAGAATGAGCTACATGTGGTATGATGATGATGCAGAGCTACAGCATCCCAACACCACCCGAGAATGAAAGAGAAACCAATGAACATCTGGAATTGAGCACTCAAAAGGCTGAGACAGGAAGATTGCAAGTTCGAGAGTTACATAGTGGAACCCTGTTTCAAAAATGGAGTAGGGGGGTAGAGATATTGAGAAGCAACTAGAAGAAATAATCATCATAAATTTAGGGATGGAGAGATGACTCAGTGACTAAGAGCTTTTACTAATCTTCCAGAGGACCTGAGTTTGCTTCCCAACACCCAAATCGGTGGTTCACAATTGTCTGCAATCCCACACTTCTGTTAGCAACCGTTAGTTCTGGGATTAGAGGTGTGCACTACCATCACTCGGCTCTTACTGGTGTGTGTGTGTGTGTGTGTGTGATATGTGCACACATGACTGCAGATGCATTTTGAATCTAGAAGAGGCCATTGTATCCCCTGGAGCTGGAGTTCCAGGGTGTCATGAGCCATCTATATAGGTGCCAGGAACCGAACTCAGGTCCTCCGCAAGAGCAGTGCACACTCTGGATCACAGAGCCAGCTCTCCAGCCAGTTCTCCTAGTCTGTCCTGTGCTCGCTGCCTCAGAGACAAGGCTCGAGAATCAAGTTTCTTTCTGACTTGACCTGCTGGGGACCAGGGTGTCCTCCTGGCATAGTTGGGGACCATCCAGGAAAATATAAAAATGAAAGGTGGGTTGCCTAGGTATGAGGGTATGAGGGAAACTAAAAACTAAGAAAGTAGAAGCTAGGCGTTCTCCATTCAAAGAAGAGACAGAGGGGAAGCAATGCCTGTGGAGGCGGCCACCCCAGCAAGAGGATCCTACTGTGTTTTGGGGGACAAAGCCTGAGGACACAGCAAGGGAATGGCTGTAGCATGACGCTGGGAAGGTAGAAACTTGGCTTCAAATCCAAATCCTAGGACTTGCTGCCTGGAGTGGAGGGAGCAGGGAAAGCCGCCAGGCAAGTCATTGAAGCCGCCTCAGTGGAAACCTACATGAAGGTCTCTCCCTTCCCTTCCACAAGACAGGGTTTCCTTGTGTAGCCTTGGCTATCCTGGAATTCCCTCTCTAGAGCAGGTTGGCCTTAAATTCACAGAGAGCTGCCTGCCTCTGCCTCCTAAGTGCTGGGATTTAAGACATGTGCAACTCTGCCTGGCACCACGTCTTTAAATGGATGAATGGTAGGTGGCCTGGCGATACCAACCAGGACCAGGGTACATAGTGGCTGAATGGTCACACCTGTTTAAGGACATTTGGACAAAATGCTGAGGTGCCTGGAAGAAGAACTGAGTGCTGTCTAGGTACAGGAAAGTGACCATCTGTTCCCTGTGGCCTGCAATTAAGGACAGTCATTCCTGTTGGCTTAGGTCAAGTACTGTGTGATGGATAACATGAAGCTATAGCCTGGGTTTCAGTCTCCAGCCCTTGCTTTGAATTTCAGCTGTGGCCCAAACTAGCTTCTTTTTTTAAATTAAAATTTATTTTATTTTATGTGTATTAGTGTTTCACTGGCATGTTTATCTGTGTACCCCATGTATGCCTGTTGCCTAAAGAGAGCAGAAGAGGGTGTCAGACTCCCTGGAACTGGAGGCTGTGAGCCACCATGTGGATGCTCTGTAAGTACTATAAGTACCCTATGGCGCTGACTCACATCTCCAGCCCCCAACGGACATTCTATTATCAGTCTGATTAGGCCAGCGATGTTAAGCGGCCATGTGTTTGGCCCTGGGAAGCAATCAGGTATAGTTGGTTTATTATATAGATGAGGACCAGAGAGAAATATTGTTGTGTTGATCAAAGCCACCCAGGAAGTGATGGAGAGCAGGATCACTGTGCAAAGTATAGGGAGCCAGAGAAGCAGGTAAGACTTCCAAGTCCACTCTCTGGACTACTCAGGTACCTGCACTCATATGTGCACACACACACAGACACCCATATACATATAATTAAAACATAAAATAAATATTCTCTTGTATTGTATTAAGGCTGCTTGTTCGCTTCCCAGCTACTGGGCAGCTCAGACCTGAAGTGATCATGTAGAAACTGTATTAATTAAATCACTGCTTGGCCCATTAGCTCTAACTTCTTATTGGCTAACTCTTACATCTTAATTTAACCCATTTCTATTAATCTGTGTATTGCCGTGTGGCTGTGGCTTACTGGCTAAAGTTCTGGCGTCTGTCTCCAGTGGGGCTACATGGCTTCTCTCTAACTCCTCCTCCTTTCTCCCAGCATTCTATTTAGTTTCTCCCTGCCTACCTCTATTCCCTATGCAGGCCCAAGACAGTTTCTTTTCTTTTCTTTTTTTTTTAAATATTTATTTATTTATTATGTATACAGTATTCTGTCTGTGTGAAGGCCAGAAGAGGGCACCAGACCTCATTTCAGATGGTTGTGAGCCACCATGTGGTTGCTGGGAATTGAACTCAGGACCTTTGGAAGAGCAGGCAATGCTCTTAACCGCTGAGCCATCTCTCCAGCCCCCCAAGACAGTTTCTTTATTAACCAATGGTATTCACAGCATACAGAGGGGGAATCCACATAACTTTTAAGGCCAGAGTCTCACTGTGTCATTCTGAATAGCCTGGGACTCACTGTGTAGTCCAGCCTGGTCTTGAACTCACAGAGTTCTGCCAGCTTCTGACTCCTGAGTGCTGGGATCAAAGGAGTGTGCCATTGTGCCCTGCAAAATAAGTCTAAAAAAAAAATAAGGCTAGGGATGCAACATAGTGGGGTCCTTGAATAGCATGTGAGAGGCCTTGGGTTCTATCACCAGTGTTACCAAAGAAAACAAAAGGATGTAGCTCTCCTGCCTTCATTCAGGAAACACTGCCTGGTCTGGATCAGTGATTCTCAGATTGTGGCGGGAGGATTTTATCTTTCAGGGAACATGTGGCAATAGATGATTTTGATTGCCCTGGCTGAGAATGGGGATGTTGCCAACATATAGGGTAGACCAGGCCAAGATGTTGCCATAGTTCTCACAGTGACCTCGAGAGACCCCAAACTGTGTCCTCAGTGCCACTGCACTGAGGTTGCAGCTGAAGTTGAGAAACTGGCCTGCAAAGCCGGAGCTCTGTCCCATTTTCAAAGTCCTCCTAGGGGTCTGTTTTCTTCCTTTGCCTTGGAGCCCTGGGCTGCAGAGCCATCTAACCCTGTTCACATCTAGTTTTATTCTTATGGCCTTTTCTTACCACTAGCCCAACCACAGACAAATTTCTTCATCCCATCCTCTCCTTGGGCAGCCTGGCGTTTTCCTTCCCAATCCCTGGGTTTTACTGGTTTATTTCTCTACCATCATTTTTAGAAAATGTTTTTATTATTTTATATGTACAGGTACTTTGCCTATGTGTATGTCTGCACCACTTGAGTGCTTGGTGCCCTCAGAGTCCAGAAGAAGGTGTCGGATCCCCTGGAACTGGAGTTACAGACAGTTGTGAGCTGCCATGTGGGTCCTGGGAATTCTGAAGAGCATCCAGTTTTCTTAACTGTTGAGCCATCTCTCCAGCCCCTATATTATTTTTATTTGTGTGTGTTTCTGTGTGACTATGCACATGTGAGCGCAATGTCCTCAGAGGCCAGAAGAGGGCACCAGATCATCTGGATGTGGAATTGCTGGTGGTTGTAAACCACACAATGTGGGTGCTGGGAACCAAACTTTACAAAAGCCGCATGGATTCTTAATGACTGGGCCACCTCCCCAGCCCCTGACCTTTGTCTTTTATAGAGGCTCACGGTTCAGAATTTGTCCAAGAGCTGGCAAGGGCTCGGCTGTTTAAGGTGCTTTCTGCCAAGCCTGACAACTTAGGTTTGTTTACTCCCCAGGGCCCACACGGTAGGAGAGAAGCAACTCTCTGAGTGGCTCTATGACCTCCACATACATATAGTGTGTGCCTTAAATACATTTTTTTAAGTGTTAGGTTGTCTGAGTCTCAGAAGAGCCTCTGTACTTACTTATACTTTTGCTTTTGTTTTCTTATGTTTTTGAGACAGAGTTTCACTGCATAGACCTGCTTGTCCTGAAACTCACTATGTAGACCAGGCTGGCCTTGAACTCACAGAGATCTGCCTGCCTCTGCCTCCAAAATACTGGGATTAAAGGTGTGCCCAGCTTCTGCACGTATAAGGTTGAATAGTGTTAGACTTACTAAAACTGTTAAAGATTTGCTTATTTTTATTTTATTTTATGTGTCTGAGTGTTTTGCCTGTATGTGTGTACATTTGCAGTGCACATGCCTGATGCCATTGGAAGTCAGAAGAAGCCATCAGATCTCCTGGAACTGGAATTACAGACAGTTGTGAGCCCCCAAGTAGGTGCTGGGAACTGAATGTAGGTGGCCCCATCCCTTCTTATAATCCCTTGGGCCGGTTCTTGGGCTGAATAAAAAAGAGTCTGTAGTGCACACAGAGGCAGGGGGATCTCTGTGAGTTCGAGGTCTGTCTGGTTTACCTAATGAGTTCGAGAACAGCCAGGATTACAAAGAGAGACCTGTCTCAAAAGGAGATAGTGAAGTGAGCCCCAGCGTTGGTCTCTCTACTTTCTGCTTCCTGACTACAGTGAGATGTGAACAGCTGCCTCTGTGCCTTCCCCACCATGATGGACTACACCCTTAGCCTGTGAGCCAGTCAGCCCTTCGTGCCGGATGTTGTTTTTGTTGGGTCTTTTGCCATAGCAGAGCAAAGGAGCTACTACAGCTGTCTCGGGCCATGTGGCTATGGGCAAGTTGCTTTCCCTTCCTACGCCTGTGTTCCTTCATCAGTGTACTTGGGAGCGTGGTGGCTTTGGTCTCATCAAGCTGTGTTGCTCTCTTGAATGCACCCGTATAAAGCACAGAGAAAAGAGCTGGGCACACACGGAGCGGAGTGCTTCATTAATAATAGCTGCTTCTGTCGCTCCTCTGAGCGTATCTGTCTTCGTGTGTTGGTGAACGGCATGGCACAATTGTCTAAACCTAAATCCCACCCATAATTATTGTCTTTTGCTTCTTCTTCATATCTAACCATTCCCCCATGTTACCGTTTTAACATAGCACTTATATCATCGTAGACTGGCTGCCTCTCTTCCCCAGGAGAAAGGTGACCTGGGACATGCTGAGCTCCTTAGAGATGCTTGCAGAATCCTAACAGATTGCTTTCACTGGGACCAGGCAGAGGCTGAGACGTCTTAGGAGACGTGGGTGTTTTGATGTTTTCAGCAGGAAGGGAGCAGCATTTCGGTCGCAATGGAGCAGCCATTTCCTGAAAGCTAAAGAAGAGGCCTATAGGCAGCTTAGGTGCAGTTTCTGAGGCCAGTAGGGGCTTCTGAGGTCCATGAAGGCTTGCCTGCTGCGGACGCACCCTTGCTCTGTTTGTCTGGGAGGCTGAAGGAGGGTGTTCATTCTGATCATGGGGTATCACTGTCCCCCTGAACCACCACTGGATAAATTTTCCAGACGCCTCAGGGTCAGAGCTATAGAGATGTCAACCATGATGGGACAGGGACACAATTCCATACTGTACCCTTGGTAACCTGAGGAATTCCCCTGATCTTATAGGGACCTTGATACAGGTCAAGTCAGGGTTCACGGCTTGCACGCTGAAAAGAATCTCAAGAATAGATGGTGTGATGAAGAAGGGTGGAGATTTTATTAAACATGCTAAGACAGGAGGCAGATGGGTAGAGGTGATTGGTGGCAAACCCAATGACCTGGGTTCAGTATGTGGGGCCCACACAGTAGGGGAGAGAACTGACTCCCACAGGCTGCCCTGTGCGCCCGTCCGTGTGTGTTGTGGCATGAGGGCATTCACTAACGTTTACTCGCCCAGCCAGCTCGCCAGCCAGTTTTTGCTCTTTTGAAAAGTGAGGTAAATGTGGTGGCTCCAGAGAGGCCCTGCTTGGAATTGTAATCTGATAAGATAAAACCAGAAACCACTGGGGTTACGTAAGAAGTCTAGTCCAGGTCTTTTCCTTGTAAATGGGGTTTCTGTGAGATTCTTAGAAAATTGCAGGTTCACCGCTGGAAAGGGAGGGAGGCCTTAAGAGGTTGACTATGCTGGCGTTTCTGCTGCCTTGCTGGCCAGAACTGGATCCCTGGGTGCGGGGCTCTTCTCTCTCCCCACTCTTGTCCCCCAAAGTCTCCATCTCTTCTTCTTCCCAGCAACACGAGTCTTCCACAAGCACTGGGAAGAGGCCTAGTGTCACCTGTCCCTCGTAGTCCAGACACAGGTAAAGCTATTCCAGGCCCACAGCAAGAGCTCCAGTCCGTTTGTTTCTGATGGCCACGCACACCGCTAGCTTGGACAAGGACAGGAGGAACAAACTAGAGGACAAAAGGACACGGGTGCAGAAAGGACATAACAGCCACTCTCAGATGCAGCTCCAGCCTAACCCAAAATTACTTCACTGGACTGCAAGCTGAGGGCCCAGCAGTCTCCTGGAGAAATGTCTCCAGTGCAGTAGGGCCTTCAGGGCTTCCAGAGAACCCAGACATTTTCTTTTTCATCCCTGTCTCTCCTGAGCACCATCCTTTCAATCTCCTCCCCCCTGCTCCTCCTCTTCTTCCTCTTCCACCTCTCCCCTACCTCAAATTAAGTTATCTGGCTAATTGATTCAATTCATTTTGAGACAGGGTTTTGCTATATCTCATATTTGGCCTGGAACTCTCGATCCTCCTGTCTCAGCCTTCCAAGTGATATGATTACAGGCATGTTTCACTCTATCTGGATCCTCCTCCTTTTTCTCTGTAGTTAATTTGGAGACAGGTTTCCTTATGTCTCCCAGGTCAGTGTTAAGCTCTCCATGTATCCAAGACCATCCTAGAACTGACCGTCTTCCTGACTTGGCCTCCTAAGTGCTGAGATGACCTTTGCGTACTACTACCCCTGGCTTTTCACCTTCTCTCAGGATTGTGATCTCTGTGTTCACAGATGGTAACTGGTCCTTTCTGTGCTCAGCTCCCAGCCAAAATGCTCAGACAATCTATGTGATTGTCAGTATAACTCAGTGTCTCTCTGGTCACCCCAGTGGGAGATGCTGTGAGGACAAGCCATGCAAGTTCCCAGGCCTCATGTTGCAGTCAGGCCACACCAAACCACTGCATCTGCTTCCTGCTCACTCCTGTGTCTACTTGCAGGGTTTCTAGAAAGTGCTGCAAGCCATCCCCTCTAGCTTCTATGTTTTGTACCAGTCTGTGAGAGATGTAAGGTTGGATGGGCATGGAGAGGAGGGGCCTTACAGAAGCTGCCAATCTGAGACTCGGGGTCTTGGTTCTTCCTAGAGGAACACAGCAAAAGAGGAGGTTCCCCTTGCATTCTTGGGTCTGCAGCCTACTAGCCTGCCCTTAGTCACACAGGGTCTCGCAGTGCCTATCTCCCCAGGGTGCTACAGAACCCTATGGAGCTGGACTTGCTGGGGCAATGTTCTCTGGATATGGTGTTCTGGGATTATTTCGCTGTCAGCTTTCCGCTGTCTCAGAAATGCCAATCACATTCTGTCCAGTGCCTCCTGCCATCCATGTGTGGTAGGTGGCAGGCTGCTCCCTTCCATACCTGGGGGGCTTGTGATGTCAACTTGACTGCATCTGGAATTAACTAAAACCCAGACACTGGGTACGCTTGTAAGGGATTTATTTTCTTAATTAAATCATTTGAAGTGGGACAACCCACTTTTTTTTCTTTTCTTTTCTTTTTCTTTTTTTGGCTTTTTCTTCATGATATTTATTGAGTTCTACATTTTTCTCTGCTCCCCTCCCTGCCCTTCCCCTCCCTCCTTCCACCCTCCTCCAAGGTACCCATGCTCCCAATTTACTTAGGAGATCTTGTCCTTTTATACTTTCTACTTCCCATGTAGATTAGATCTATGTAAGTCTCTCTTAGTGTCCATATTGTTGTCTAGGTTCTCTGGGACTGTGGTTTGTAGGCTGGTTTTCTTTGCTTTATGTTTAAAAACCACCTATGAGTGAGTACATGTGATAATTGCCTTTCTGTGTCTGGGTTACCTCACTCAAAATAATGCTTTCTAATTCCTTCCATTTTCCTGCAAAATTCAAGCTGTTGTTATTTTTTTCTGCTGTGTAGTAGTCCATTGTGTAAATGTACCACATTTTTTTTTATCCATTCTTCGATCAAAGGGCATTTAGGTTGTTTCCAGGTTCTGGCTATGACAAACAAAGCTGCTGTGAACATAGTTGAGCACATGTCCTTGTGGCACGATTGAGCATCCTTTGGATATATACCCAAAAGTGGTATTACTGGGTCTTGAGGAAGGTTGTTTCCTAATTTTCTGAGAAATCGCCACACTGACATCCAAAGGGGTTGTACCAGCTTGCATTCCCACCAGCAATGCAGAAGTGTTCCCTTTTCCCCCACAACCTCTCCAGCATAAGTTGTCATCAGTGTTTTTGATCTTGGCCATTCTTACAGGTGTAAGATGGAATCTCAGAATTGTTTTGATTTGCATTTCTCTGATGACTAAGGGTGTTGAACATTTCCTTAAGTGTCTTTCAGTCATTTTAGATTTCTCTGTTGAGAGTTCTCTGTTTAGGTCTGTACTCCATTTTTTTTTATTGGATTACATGATCTTTTGGTGTCCAAATTCTTGAGTTCTTTGTATATTTTGGAGATCAGACCTCTGTCTGATGTGGGGTTAGTGAAGATCTTTTCCCATTTTGTCTTTTTGACTGTGTCCTTTGCTTTACAGAAGCTTTTCAGTTTCAGGAGGTCCTATTTATTAATTGTTTCTCTCAGGGGACAACCCACTCTTAATCCATCTTTTGAGGTGGGAAAGATCCACTTTTAATCTGGGCCCACCATCTTCTGACAGCCTATACAAAGGACATGGAAAGCAAGGTGGTGGTGGCGCACGCCTTTAATCCCAGCACTTGAGAGGCAGAGACAGGCAGATCTCTGTGAGTTCGAGGCCAGCCTGGTTTATACAGCTAGTTTCAGGGTAACTAGGGTGGTTACACAGAGAAACCCTGTCTTGAAACACAAAACAAAAAGTACATGGAAGAAGAAAGCTGGTTCTCTTTGTCTGCTTGCTGTCTCTGGCAAATCCATTCCTTCACTGGCATTAAAGCCTACTTCTTCAGGATTCTGGAATATACTGAAGACCAGCTGAGATATCCAGCCTCATGGGCTGAACAACTGCTGGATTTTACCAATGGATCTTCCATTGGTAGATAGCCATTGTTGGGCTAGTTGGACCACAGTCTGTAAGCCAGTATTGTGTGTCTGTTTGTGTGTGGTGTGTGTGTGTATGTGTGTGTGGTGTGTGTGTGTATGTGTGTGTGGTGTATGGTGTATGTGTGTGTGGTGTGTGTATATGTGTGTGTGTGTGGTGTGTGTATGTGTGTGTGTGTGGTGTGTATGTGTGTGCTGTGTGTGTGTAGTGTGTGTGTGTGGTGTGTGTGTGTGTGTGTGCTGTGTGTGTGTAGGGTGTATGTGTGTGTGGGGTGTACTCTTTCTTTCTACCATACCTGCTCCTCTGGAGAACCCTGACTGACACAGAGCTGCACTGCCAGGCTAGATCTTTACATTCTTTGCAGCCTGTGCCAGCAGAGACCGTGGGTGGGGCCTCTGTCTACCAGATGCTGCTCCACTCTGAAGAAGGACTGGCTTCATTTGTTCCTGTTCTGGTCAGTGCCTGAGCTAGTCAAGCCCGAGGGTGTTGTTCCCCAGGCTCACAGCGCAGGGTAGCAGGAGGGACCCAACTTCTGATCAGGCATCACCGTCGTTGTCATTTTAGAAAGGGTTTCTGCTGCTGTGATGAGACATTGTGACTGAACATAAAGCTGGGGAGGAAAGGGTTTCTTTGGCTTACACATCCATATTGTAGACCATTATTGAAAGAAGCCAGGATAGGAACTCAACCAGGTCAGGAACCTGGAGGCAGAGGCTATGGAGGGGTGCTTTTACTGGCTTACTTAACCCTGCCCCCCATCAATCACTAGTTAAGAAAATTCCCTACAGCCAGACCTGATGGAGGCAAATTCTCAATTGAGGTTCTCTCCTTTTAGGTGACTCTAGCTTGGGTCAAGCTGATATAAAACTATTCAGGACAGTCATTCAGGGAGAAATCCTGGCATCTTGTTTATCTTTGTAAGTGGGGACTGTGGAGTGTGTGCAGTAAATCCCCCTTCTTTGATGTGGGATTCCCCTCTGTATGCTTTAAATATGTTTTATTACCATTGGTTAATAATGAAATTGCTTTGGCCTATGGCAAGGCAGACTATAGCAAGGCAGAAAATTCAAGCAGAGAGAGAGAGGGAGAGGGAGAGGGAGAAAGAAGGCAGAGTTGGGGAGACACCAGACACCGGAGGAGTAAGAAGCCAGAGCATTACTGGTAAGCCACAGAGCACATAGTAATACATAGATTAATAGAAATGGGTTAATTTATATAGAGAGCTAGCCAGTAAGAAGGCTGAGCCATCGGCCAAACAGTTTGTAATTAATATTAAGCCTCAGAGTGGTTATTTGGGAATTGGAGGGCGGAAGAGAAACCTCCAGTAACAAATCTTCCTCCCAAGGGTGCAACCTTGACAGAGATAGTGACCTAAGAGGGCTGTGGTCCTGGGGAGATGGCCCAGTCAGTGAAGTGCTTGCTGCACAAAATGAGGACTGGAGCCTAATTCCCAGTACCCAGGGAACACTGGGTATAGCTGCATGTGCTTATAAAGTCCAGTGATAGAGAGGCAGACCCAGGAAGATCCCTGAAGCTTTGCGACCACAGTCAGCCTACCCCAGTCTTGTGTCTCCAGGTTCAATGAGGTCCTTAATTCAAAGAATAAGGTGGTTAGTGACTGAGAAAGATGCTTGACATTAACCTCTGCACACACCCCCAGCACTGACGGGCTGTGTCGCCTTGGGTAGGCTGTCTGCTTTCCCCACGTATGAGAAGGAATCTCATAATGCTACTTATTGCGAAATTAAATTTAAAAATACAAATGCCAGCTGCACACACTCCTCAACAGGCAGAGAGGCTGGATGGGGTCCCATGGGAGTGCCTGATTAGTCCATGTGAGGTCCTTAGGTGCCTGATCACCTCTCTTTCTGGGAAGCTCCTGTCCTACCCATTTCCCGCCATTTTTTCCCTCTGAGGCCCCAAGCCCATCCCACTAAACAATTAGTCACACGTTCCATTTCATAACTAGTGCTATGACTTATTCCTGTTGTGGTCTTGAACATGTCAGTCTATCCTGCTGGGTTGCTTTGAGTCATTTCAGTCTATCCTGCTGGGTGGCTTTGCATTGCTCTCTGGGCAAACCATCTCAGTCTCAAGGAGGGGCAGGGCCAAGGGATACGATGTGGGGTGTGGTATGTGTGTGTGTCTTGCAGGGGATACATGGATTAGGGGCTCAGATCATCATGCTAGCTTAGTTGATTTCAATATATTTAGAAACACCAGGGTGGCACAAATCTGTAATCCTGACGTGGGGAGGTGGCCACTGGAGGATTAGAAGGTCAAGATCATCCTCAGCTATAGTGAATTAGAAATTGGCCTGAACTGTAAGTAATCCTGTCTCAAAAATAAATAAATGTATAGGGACTGAGGAGATGGCTCAGTGTACTTCCAGAGGACCCGAGTTAATTTTAGCATCCATGTTGGGCAGCTTTCAACTGCCTGTAACTCAAGCTCCTAAGGACCTGACACCCACACATATGTGGCACACACTCGCACAGATACACACACATACAAAAAATAAAATAATCTTAAAACAAACCTGACTCTAAACAAACAAGCGAACTTTCCTTTTTAAAATAAGTTTAATTTGTTATGTATACAATGTTTTGTCTGCAGGAGGGCATCAGATCTCACTACAAATGGCTGTGAACCATTATGTGGTTGCTGGGAATTAAACTCAGGAACTCTGGAAGTCTTTCCAGCCCCACAAACTTTTCTTTTCTTTTCTTTTTTGGTACCTGGAGGGACAGCCGTGGATGCTGAGAACCAAACTCTTATACTTTTGGTTGTGAGCCTAGCCTTTAACGGCTGAGCCAAACCTCCAGGCCAAACTTTTCTTAAAAAAATAAATAAATAAAAATAAAAAAAGGCCAGGTGGTGGTGGAACATTCCTTTAATCCCAGCACTCAGGAGGCAGAGGCAGGCGAATCTCTGTGAGTTCAAGGCCAGCCTGGTCTATAGAACTAGTTCTGGGACAACTAAGGCTGTTACACGTAGAAACCCTGTCTTGAAAAACCAAAAAGAAGAAGCACAAAGGCTGCATATCCTCCCCAAAGGCTAAACACAACAGAAGCAGGTAGTGGGGACAGTGAGATAGCGCCGTGGGAAAGATGGCTTGCTGCCAAGATCTGCAACCTGAGTTTGATCCCCAGAAACTATATGGTGAAGGAAGAGAACAACTCCTATTAGTTATCCTCTGATTTCTACACACACACACTCACACACACTGTAATAAATAGGAAGTATTGGAGTTCAGGAGAGAGAATCAGTCCTTCCTAATGGAATTGTGAGTATCTCCCAGGGGAGCCAACATCTGGAAAGGACATTAAAGAATCAGGGAAGACTCCTTACTGAGGGGAATGGGCAGAATGCTTAAATGAAGGACAGTGTCCTCTCAGGCCTTGTGACCCTTCAGGGAACCGTGAAGCTTCACTGTTGCTGCCATGTATAAATAAGGGCCTTTCTCATGCTAGGGAGTCCAATTCCATTTGTTAGCCCAAGAGTCAGTAAACTGTAGCTCTGAGACCAAATCTGCCACACACCTGCTTTTGTAAATAAAGTTTTATTGGAACACAGCCATGCCTATTTATTCATGTATTCTCTTTGCCTGCTTTGGAGTTAGTTTTGAAAAGCTAGGACAGAGACCCATCTGTTTAGCAAAGCTGAAACTATTTACTTTCAGGCCATTTATGGAAAATTTTGCTGATCCACGTACCAGGCTATCAGAACCTTTCATGGGAGTCAAGAAACTGAAACCAGGAAGCAATTGGACTCTTTATGATTGACAGTCACAGAGAGGGAGGATGAAGTGGAGGCAGGCAACTGTGGGTGTTGCGGTTGTCTATACAGCAATATGAAGTATGAAAGATGACATGGCAGGTGAGCAGGACAAAGAGAAACATGGAGGAGCATCCTTAGGACATCTGGGTGGGTGGGGACTGAAGAGTGGGCAGGAGTGCAGACCTGTGAATAACTGAGAGTTAAGGTCAGTCTTAAAGGCAGAGGTTGATAAGGGCCCAGGCCTATAATCCCAGCTATTTGGGAGGCTGAGGCAGGAAAATCTAAAGTTCAAGACCAGTATAAGCAATTTATCAACACCTTGTCTAAAAAACAAATAAATAAAAAAAATATTTGAAGTAGTCTCTCTATGTAGCCCTGTTCGGGCTGTCCTGAAACTTTCTGTGTAGACCAGGCTGATCTTGAACTCATAGATTTCCACCTGCCTCTGCCTCTCAAGTGCTGAGATTAAAGGTGTACAAATTATGCCTGGAAGAAAAGATTTTTTTTTAAATGATAGGCATGAAGCTCAGTGGTAGAGTATTTACCCAACATGCACCAGACCCTCTCTCCAGTTCAGTAACACAGAAAATGAAACAAAGTGAAGTTGATGGAGAAGTTAGTACATTTGGTTTAGAACAAAAGTAATTTAGGGTATTTGCCACCAATTTTGACAACCTGAGTTTAAGTCTTGGGACCCACACAGTAGAGGGATGATCCACCTCCTGAAAGTTGTTCTTTGACCCCCACATATGTGCTGGGACATGCATGCCCCCTCCCTACACAAAATAAAAATTATAAATGTAATAAAACAAATAATAGCAACAACAAAAAAGGGACTGGAGATATGCCAAAGCGGTAAAGAGCACTGGCTTCTCTTGCAGAGGGCCTGTGTTCCATTCCCAGCACCCACAAGGTGGCTCATGACCATCCATAACTCCAGGTCCAGGGGATCCAAAGCTCTCGTCTGATTGCAACAGGCACTGGGCATGCACACACACAGACAAACATGGGAACAAAACACTTATAGATGTAAGATTAATTTATGAAAAAAGAAAATAATAATATTAAATTAATAACAAATAAATACATAATAAATAATAATTTATAATAAATAATAACAATAATAAATCTTGGGTCTGGAGCGATATCACAGTGATTGAGAACACTGGCTGCTCTTCCAGAGGTTCTGAGTTCAATTCCCAGCACCCACTCACATGGTGACTAACAGGCATTTGTAATGAGATCTGGTGCCCTCTTCTGGCCTATAGGTGTACATGCAGGCAGAATAGTGCATACATAATAAGTAAATAAATAAACAAATAAATCTTAAAAAAACAAAATCTCTTGATTTGCAAGTGTTTGTTGTTGGTGTTTGTTTTAAGTCCATTATCATTGTTTGCCTAGGCTGCTCTCATTCAGCACCCCCGAGTATCCAGGGCTACTGGCCCCTACCTAGTTCTTTCTGGAGGATGGTAGCTAGTCATTTTGTGAGTTTTACACCTGCCATCTCCTAAGCCTCACACTAACTCTATGCTCTATGACATACATTTTATTAGCCTCCCATTTTACAGATGAGGAAATAGAGGTCCAGAGAGATTAATAATAGCTAACATTAGCTAACCACGTACCACATTTCAAGTCCTGGGCTAATTGCTTTAAGTGAATTTATTTATTTAATCTTCTCCCAGCCTTCAGAGCTGAGCTAAGCACTATTATTACCCCCATTTTATAGATGAGGAAATTGAGGTTTAGAGAGGGCAAGGACCTTGCTGGCAGCTGGTGGAGTCCAGGATCCTCTCCGTGTGGCCCCAAAGCCCAGGTGCTAATCACTGAAAACTCCTAGGATGCAGTTCATCTACTTGTTAGAGTCATGGTCTTGTGTGTGTGTGTGTGTGTGTGTGTGTGTGTCGGGGGTGTGTGGCTTGGCTTTCTGAAGCCTGGTTTCTAATCCATAAGATAGAAATAATAATAACAACTTGCTAATAGGGTAATGGTGGAGATCAAATGAGACAATTCTATCGAGGAGTCAGCGTGGTATCTGACCCATATTGAGGGAGCAACTGATGGAAGGGGTTTTTAATAGCCTACCAAAGTCAGATTACCTTAGGAGTTTAGAAAAAGTCTCTAAAAAACAAGATGGGGGCACTGAAGAGATGGTTCAGAGGTTATTTAAGAGTATTGTCTACTCTTCCAGAGGTCCTGAGTTCAATTCTCAGCAACCATATGGTGGCTCCCAACCATCTATAATGAGATCTGGTGCCCTTTCTGGCATGTAGGCATACATGCAGTCAGAACACTATATACATAATAAATAAATAATTTTTTTTGGTTTTGTTTTTTGAGACAGGGTTCTCTGTGTAGTTCTGGTTGTCCTGGAACTCACTCTGTAGACCAGGTTGGCTTCGAATCCCCAGAGATCTGCCTGCCTCTGCCTCTCAAGTGCTG
The DNA here is from genome assembly GCA_004026605.1 of Ondatra zibethicus. Classification (NCBI taxonomy): domain Eukaryota; kingdom Metazoa; phylum Chordata; class Mammalia; order Rodentia; family Cricetidae; genus Ondatra; species Ondatra zibethicus. Next base: position 98,343 of record PVIU01005068.1, read on the forward strand.
GGATTAAAAGTATGTGCCACCACTGCCCAGCAATAAATAAACCTTTTTTTTTTTTTTGGTTTTTTGAGACAGGGTTTCTCTGTAGCTTTGGAGCCTGTCCTGGAACTAGCTCTTGTAGACCAGGATGGACTCGAACTCACAGAGATCCGCCTGCCTCTGCCTCCCGAGTGCTGGGATTAAAGGCGCGCGCCACCACCGCCCGGCGCAATAACTAAATCTTAAAAAAACAAAACAAAACAAGATGGGTACGGGCCACATCTGTAATCTCAGTACTTTAGAGGCTGAGAGAGGAGACTCACTATGAGTTAAGGGCAGCCTGGGCTACATAGTGAGCTGCAGATCAGTCAGAGTTATAGAACAGGACCATGTCACAAAAACAAACAAACAAACAGAACAGAAGAACAAGGTTGGAGTATAGCCCAGTTCTTAGCATGCACAAAATCCTGGGTGTGATCTCAACATAGTCTCCCATAAAATGACATGTGACCCATTGAGCAATCCAGCATTTGGGAGGCCAAGGCAGGAAGATCAGAAGTTCAAGGCCAGCCCGAGTTGAATCGGTGTGTCAAGAACAATTATTAAAGAACTGGCCCCGGCTGGGCGGTGGTGGTGCATGCCTTTAATCCCAGCACTCGGGAGGCAGAGACAGGCGGATCTCTGATAGTTCAAGACCAGCCTGATCTACAAGAGCTAGTTCCAGGACAGGCTCCAAAGCTACAGAGAAACCCTGTCTCAAAAAACCAAAAAAAAAAAAAAAAAAAGAGAGAGAGAGAGAGAGAGAACTGGCCTCTGCATTATTTTATGGGGCCATGCCTCTGATTTTTTTTCTGTGAGAGATTTTACTTTTACTTCCATTTATAGCAAAGACAATGTGGTGGTGCGCACCTTTAACCCAGAACTCAGGAGGCAGAGACAGCAGGTCTCTGCGAGTTCGAGGCCAGGCTGGTCTACACAGAGAGTTCCAGGTCAGCCAGAGCTGCATACTGAGACCCTGTCTCAAACCAAAGCCAAAAATTCAATCAAACACAAATCCAAACAAACAACACTCAGTTTGACATTTATGGCAAATTTGAGTGGAAAGTACAAAGAGTTTTTGTTGTTGTTGTTTTTGTTTTTTCCAAGACACAGTGTTCTGTGTATCCCTGGCTGTCACGGAATTCTTTCTGTAGACCAAGCTGGCCTCAAACTCAGAGATCCACCTGCTTCTGTCTCCCAAGTGCTGGGATTAAAGGTGTGTGTCATCGCTGCCCAGATTCCCAGATGTCTTAGGGTCTCAACTGCTGTGATGAAGCACCATAACCAAAAGCAAACTGGGAGGAAAGGATTATTTCTGCTTGCCCTTCCACATCACTGTTCATCATCTAAAGAAGTCAGGATAGGATCTCAAACAGGAGGTAGGAACTGATGCAGAGGCCACAGAGCGGTGCTGCTTACTGGCTTGCCGCCCGTGACCTGCTCAGCTAGCTTTCTTTTCTTTCTTTCTTTTTTTTTTTTTTTGGTTTTTTTTTTTTTTTTTTGATTTTTTGAGACAGGGTTTCTCTGAGCCTCTGAGCTTTGGAGCCAGTCCGGGAACTAGCTCTTGTAGACCAGGCTGGCCTCGAACTCAGAGATCCGCCTGCCTCTGCCTTCCAAGTGCTGGGATTAAAGGCATGCGCCACCACCACCGCCCAGCTCAGCCAGCTTTCTTATGGCATCCAGGACCACCAACCCAGGAATGGCCCCATCCACAATGGGCTGGGCCCTCCCCACAAACCGCTAATGAAGAAAATTCCCTACAGGCTTGTCTGTAGCTGATTTATGGAGACATTGTCTCAATTCCCTCCTCTCAGATGCCTTTAGCCTTTGTCAAGTTGACCTAAAACTATCCTGCACACCAGCTGAGGTTCATCAGAGGTGACATATAATGTATGGGTATCTAAAAATGTATCGTGACATGTGTTCACCAGTGTAATATCATACAGAATAGTATTACCACCCTTTAAAAATCCCGGGGCTCTGCCCTTCTGTCCATCTCTCCACCCTAGCTCCTGACACCGCCAACCTTACATCACCTCTAGAGGAAATTCACTAGCTCTGCCTTTTCCAGGACAACATAGAATTTGGATCACAGAGTATGTAGCCTTTTCCAATTGGCTTCTTTCACCTAGTAATATGCAATAAGGGCTCCTCTGCATCTTTCAGTGGCTTAGTTGCTCATTTCTGTTTGACATTGAGTTTCATTGTCTAGATGTACTATACCCTTTACGGACTTAGCCACCAGCTGAAGAGATACTGCTCACTTCTGTGTTTTGGCGATTATGAAGGACGCTGTTAGAAAGTCATGCAGGTTTTTGTGTGTACATAATTTCAATTAATTTGGGTAAATATCAAGAAGAGATTAAATTTTGTGAGAAACTGTCTTTGAGAGACGGGTGTGGTGGCTCTCACCTTTTGTCTCAGCGTTCTGGAGGCAGAGACAGGTGGATCTCCGAGTTCAAGGCCAGCCTGGTCTACAGAGAGAGTTCCAGGAGAGCCAGGGCTACACAAAGAAACCTGTATGGAAAAAACGAATAAATTAATTAAACTAAATAAACCGTCTTTCACAGTAGTTGCGTCACCACCACCATTTGGTGTTTGAACTTGTCGTTCCCCTCCTTTCCCATGCTGGCTCTGGATTTGGGGCCTTGTGGGTGTTAGACCTCTTAGAGCCTCAAGGGCATTCTCAGACTAAGCCATTGAGAGCCTGTTCCCACTTTGGGGTGGAGCTTTGGAAATGCCCCTTGGATTTAGCCAGTTGGCACCATCCAGCACGTACTTGGATGTACCTCTGCAGAGCCACTCTTGGAAGCTGCAGCCACCAAGACTCAACTGCAACCTTTGAACAGTTCTATCCTGACCAAGTCCATGAATGTCCAGTGCCTGCCTTGGGTAGAACTTCCAAACATTTAGCACGTCCCTCTGGTGTCTTCCCTGGACAGTGTAGCTCAGCACCTTCAGATACACCCGCAGCCTCCAGCAGCTAGAGCGGACAAAATCTCCAGGCAACCTCTCGGACAAGGCCTCCGGGGTTTTGGAGTCCAGCGCGGATCACCCATGGGCAGCGTCGGGCGCCCCCTTGGCTCGAGTCTGACGGCTCGCCCCGGCATTAGGCCGGCGGGTGTCTATCCGGTCAGCCTCCAGCAGGGGGCGCCCTTCGGTCCGCTCGACTCGCGCGGGCGCGGGGGGCGGCGCTGCGCAGCGCGGTGCTGCGCTCCAGCCGGGACCCGGCCGGGGCCGCTGGATGCCGCGTCTCCGCTCGTGCTGCCTGCCGGGCGGGCTCCGGCGGCCGGTGAGTGCGGGGCAGTCCCGCGGGGGTGAGCCGGGCCCGGGAGGGTGGCGCGGTGGGCTCGGGCCGGCCGGCGGGGCCCGCGGGCTCCTGCTCCTCCCCTGTCCCCTGGAAGCGGCGGCCCGGACTCGGCTCTGTCCCTGGCGGCGCCGCGGGGCTGGACAGCCCGGGTGGGGGCCGATCGGGAGCGGCGGGCAGGGAAAGCGCGGGGCCCGGGCTGGCAGGCTGGGCGCCGGAGACAGGATAGGGTGGCCTTTGGCTGGGGAGGGACTGAAGGTTTAGAGGACCCAGGTGGCCCTGAGCTGTGGGATGGGGGCTGCAGCCTCGGAATTGGGTCGGGGGGCATCTCTGGGCTAGGCCCGAGACCCCCAAATGAAGCGAGCGGGTGAGGCACTGAGGAAGACAGCGAGGAAAGCGAGCACCTCCGCCGAGTCCTTTATCCCTGCCAGCGGCCTTCACCCTTTCACTGCCAGGCCGACAGCGGGCTCCTCTCAAAAGAGCAGCTGCTAGACAGCTGGCAAAACAATGGAGACCCCGCTTCCCGGGGCCCCTCCTCTTGGGACAGATGATGGGGGCGGGTGGGCGAATGTCAGGCTAGGGGGATTAGCAGAGTAGGCTGTCCCGCTTAACTGGTTGCCCACTTCACCTTTCCCTGCAAGGGGTGGGGTGTGTGTGGGAAGGTAGGGCAGCCTGCCCCAGGCCTCTGGGAGAGAGCACCGATGCCCCGCCCTACGAACCTGCCATGCCAGTTGTTTCGCCAATGGAAGGGGAGGTGGCAGGGTCAGGTGCCCCCGCCCTTCCCTGTGCTAGAGGCGCACGGGTTGGTACCCAGCATGATCCCAAGGAGTGGGGGGTCATACTCCTGGAAGAAGAGATAAGGCCTGCCGGCACACACCACAGGTTGGGGCATTGTTGTGGGGGTGTCGCCCTGCAAGGCACATGTGCCCTACTGATTAGTTGGAAAGACTGCCGCCAGAATGAGCTCGGGGTGCCTGGAGGTGGGAAGGGGAGGACAGCCAGCTTGTTTCTGTACTCATTTTGCCTGGTCTTTTATCCAACAAGGCATGTGTTTGTCAGCCTCCTGGTGTGTGGTGGAGAGGGCAAGGAAGCATTTCCTGGAGGGGGCTGCCCTGTGGGGCCTTCCTGCCCTCAGGTAGTCCTCCAGTTAATAGAATTAGGATCCTTCTCCCTTCATCTCACTAATGCCCTGGGCTTGTTTGCATAGGCCAACTTTGCCTCTCTGTGTCCCTGACTTATCTGTGGCTGAGGCGCCCCTGAAAACGCCCCGCGGTAGTTGAGCGAATGCACTGGGGTCATATTGGAAAGAAGGTGAAGTTCACTCCAGGGCTAAGCGCGGGGCCCCTCTAGCAGGATGATGAATTCTGACTGCCTTGGCTTATGCTCACCAAATCTGGAGCTTTTTTTCTTGAGCAGGTTGGTGTCCTGTTGCCATGGCAATAGGCTTGGCTAAACTGTGCGCCCACCCTTTCTGGTTCTGGGGCTACTTTCTATTTGGGAATATTGAAAGTTGCCTTCCTGATGTCTCCGGCTTCCTGACAGTCCTTGTTGGGTCTTTGCCAAAGGCCTGCAACCTCCTCAGCTTCCCCTCTGTCCTTTTGTAAGGAGGTTTTCCAGGAAGCATCTTCCTGGTTGCTGGACGAGACTTGGTTGGTTATATATAGCCTTGGGTGGAGGTGTGCTTGGCTATTGGGGATTAAGGATACTGGGAGTGGAGCCTCAATTCCAGGAAAACAATGGGGTGAGCTGTTGTGTTGCAGGCTGAGGGGACTGAGGAAGGGTTGTAGCCAGGGGAGGAGGGAGTGAGTAGGAAGGTCACAGGCTATGGACACTTCCTTTGAGAGCTTGGACTTTGGATAGTTGACTACTGGATACTTGGTATCTGAGTATCTCATTTGTTTGCTCTCTCCTGGCCTGGCTCAGGTCCCAGGTTGTGTGTCTGAGGGCTTCTTCCTCAGAAGCCTTCATCACAGGGATGGTGCCCTTCCTGACTCCAGTGCTGTCTGGGCTTATTGCCCAGATAGATCCCTTTCAATGGCTTTGCTGGAGGCTGCTCCCTGAAGGGGGCACTTGTCTTCAAAAATGGGACCCGAAAAGTGTAAGACTCCCCTGAAGCAGGTATCTGTAGGTGCACTGGGTGGAGCAGAACTGGGTGAAAAGGGAATCCACCCTGCTGGGGTGGAGCAGGGAGTTGGGACTCCGGAAGTCTTCATCCAGACTGAGTATGTCAAAGGATTTCAGGGCAGCAGGGCCACTTTGCTCTGTCAAACCACAGATCTGCCCCTAGCCTCCGGAGTGGGCACCGCGGACTGGAAGCAGAGCTTTGACGTGAGTCCTGGTCTGGAGGGTAAAACTGAAGGGCTGGGGAGCCACTGTGTGTTCTGACTGACAGGTCCTCCCAGCACTCAGGAATGAAGTTTTAAAGTTGTGCTTTGGGCCAGGTCCTGGCTGCTTTAAGATCTTTACGCCTCATCCTACCCCAGTCATCATTTTCTTTCCCCACCCCAGCTCTACTGAGTGTATTTGTTTTTCTTTAACTATTTTCTGGGGTAGCCAGAATTAGAGGCTGCAGAGCAGTAGAGTTTGGAGCTAGAGTGGCAGGAGTGGGTGGTGACTCTCTAGTTCCCCCCACTTGCTTCATCTTCCTCCCCTTTGTGGAGGTAGGAACTGTGTGGCTTGTAAATGATCGGCATTCCCTTGACATTTCTGTTTAGACAAACAGGGGTTTTATGTTGTAGGCTGAGGCTTTTACAGGGCTCAACGATGGGTTTCTCCTTTTGCCAGGTACTTTATTATCTTTCGCTATATATATTACATATACATACATATATAGTCAAATTTATATATCTATAAATTCTCTGTTCAGAGAGGTAGTGTTGGGTTCAAGGTCACACGGCAAGTCTGAGACAGAGAGGGATTCGAACCTGTCTCTTGTAGTAGGGCAGAATTTCCCTCAGGCAGAGGTTTGGGGCCAGTCCCTTAAAGATTTTACAGTTGGAAGACCCGAGACTGGAGAGGAGATGCCACCTGCTCAAGGTCACTCAGCAGTGGTGGGTGACCTGCAGAGCCTCGGCAGGGTTGGGCTGCAGGCAGGAGACACTGGAGGCTGAGGTGACACTTGGAGGGAGGGCTGGGCCTAGGGCATTCTCCCGCCCTGGTCCTTCCCGGCCCCGCAGCTTGCTGCTTGTTGTGGGAGTGGGCTTCGCAGCAGCAGGCGGTGACGGACTGCAGATGCTGGCTGGCGAGGAAACGCGAGGGCCGCAGGGCTACTGGGCTACTCTGGGCGGGCCGGCTGATGTCATGTGAGAAGCGTGCACACCTGGAGCCAGAGAAGCTCCGTGTGACCTGGCAGTGAGTCACGCGGTACTGCGGAGCTCAGCAGAAGCGGCGGGCGCGGGCCAGGTCAGCCTGCGCGACCCTGCGTGGCGCTGCACTGTTGCAGGCCGGCCTGGGGAGAGGGACCTCAGCTGGAGGGAACCACGGCTCCCGAGGTCAGAGGCCAAGGGAGAGAGGCCAGCCCCTTCGGGAAGGCATTTCCTTTGTATTTATTTATGAGTGTGGGGTGGGGGGGGGGGGACTGACCTAAGGATCTATCCACAGCAGCCTAGTTAGGGCCTCCGTTTGGGGACACTAATGCTATAGGAGTTTCCATTTCCCGGGGGTGGGGGTTTCTGCTTTGCCTGTGGCAGGATGGTCCATTTAATTCTGTCCTAATGCCACCGAACACCACTTGAAAGTTTTGAAGACAAGAAGGCAAGCCTTATACTGACCATGGCAAATCCTGTTTACAGCTTTGATGCCAGTGGATTGCTCACTCACTACATTGTCAAGAATCCCTTTTTCATTTTTGAAATGGTCACCCTCCCCATCTCCGACTCTAGAGTCAGACCTTTTGTTTTGTTTTTGGTGCAGTGCTGGCCATTCAAACCCAGGCCTGTCACAGGTGTCAGTCAAACCTTTTACGGCTGAGCTCTTCGGCCAGCTCTGCAGAACTTTTAAAGGCTTGTTACATGAATGTGTAGAAAGTCAAATGTTACATCAAAATATAATTTAACATACATATTTTTATCTTTTCTGTAGAAAATAAAGCATGCAGAAAAGTTGCTCAAAATCCCATTCCACTCAGTTCCCTTGCCCACACTCAGACACATGGGCCAAAAAATGACTCAGCTGATAAAGGCACTTGCTGCCAAGCCCGACGATCCGAGTTCAATTCCTGGGAACTTCATGGTAGATAGACGGAGGGAACTCTCACAAGTTGACCTTTAATGTCTGCAGTGGTGCTGTGGTACATAAGCGCATATACACAGATAAATAAAATGTAATAAAAATTAAAAGCGTGTACACACACACATACATATACCACAAATCTGTTTTTTAGCTGTTCTAAAATCTGTATCTCTTCAAAGCATACATTTCCTCCTTGAACATGCAAATAAAATATGTAATATACATGTGTACATTCATATACACATACATACATACATTTAAAAAATTTAGCAGTTGAGTGGTTGTGGCACACACCTTTAATCCCAGAACTCAGGAGGCAGAGGCAGGTGGATCTCTGTGAGTTCTAGGGCAACCTGGTCTACAGAGTGAGTTCCAGGACAGTCAGGGCTGTTACATGGAGGAACCCTGTCTCCAAAAACAAAACAAAGAAAAATTTTAGCAACATGGGCCTGGGAGACATCTCAGCTCTTCCAGAGGACCTGAGTTCAGTTCTTGGCACTCACATAGTGGTTCACAGCCTTCTGTAATCCAGTTCTAAGGTAGCTAGTGCCCTCTTGTAGCTTCCATAAACACCAGACTTGCAAGCAGCCCCTATAGGTACATACAAACAGAATACTTGTACACATTAAAAAAAGAAATCAGTGGTGTAGGAGGGTCCTTCTGTATTTGGGTTGCTTTTATTGGTTAATAAAGAAACTGCCTTGGCCTTTTGATAGGGCAGGACTTAGATAGACAGGGAAAGAGAACAGGATACTGGGAAGGGGACAGAGTTAGACAGAGCCGCCGCCATGAAGACACGCTGAATCTTTCCCGGTAAGCCACGACTCGTGGTGACACACAGATTATTAGAAATGGGTTAAACAAATATGTGAGAGTTAGTCAATAAGAGGCTAGAGCTAATGGGCCAGGCAGTATTTCAATGAATACAGTTTCTGTATAATTATTTCGGGTATGAGCTAGCCAGACACCAGGCGGCAGGAGCCGGGTGGCCACCGGGACCAAAAGCAGGCCCGTGCGCCTCTTGCAACAAATCAGTATATACTACCCAATAACTTGCTCTTTTTTTTATTTAACACTATAGAATTTTTCCAGTCAGTATACACAAATGTATCCCCCTCCTTTTTTTTTCATTCTGGGGAATTGAACCTCTAGCCTTGTACATGCTAGACAAACTCTCTAACGCTGAATCATACCCACAGCCTTTACCTCATTCTTTTAATAACTTCCTGGTTATTTTATAATTTAGCAGTTCCTCTAGTGATGCACATTCATGTTTATAGATTTGCCATTATAAATAAAGCCACAAAAGATTAGTTATGTTTATTGTGTGAACCATCTATAGATGACCCACGAGTAGAATTGAACAGGCAGGGGCTGGAGAGATGCACTGTGGTTGAGGGCACTGGCTCCTCCTCCAGAGGACCCAAATTCAGTTCTGTGCAGCTCATATCAACTTTGTTGTTGTTGTTTTCTTCTTTGGTTTTTCGAGACAGGGTTTCTCCATGTAGCCTTGGCACTCCTGGAACTTGCTAGTAGACCATACTGACCTTGAACTCACAGAGGTCCACCTTCAAAGACATTTGCTACCAGGGTCTGGATTTATAACCACCTGTAACAACAACTCCAAGGGACTGGATACCCTTTTCTGGCTTTTCATGTACCCGCACACACATGGTGTTACTCAAGTAGACACACACACATACACATAAAATTTTAAGATAATTGAACTGGTCTAAAGGAATGTATATAGGTAATTTCATAGGGATCACCTGCTTGCTCTACTAGAAAATTATGCCAGGGCTTACTCCCACAGTGTGTACACTAAAATTGAATAATCCAGGGATTAGCATGGCGCCTGGCAAGGATCACATACAAGTTCGTGAAGCAGTTCCTGTTTCCCCATCCCCCCACCCCCAGACAGGGTTTCTCTGTGTCGCCCTGGTTGTCCTGGAACTCGCTCTATAGACCAAACTGTCCTCAAACTCAGAAATCTGCCTGCCCCTGCCTCTGAGTGTTGGGATTAAAGGCTTTCATCACCACTGCTAGGCTAGCATAGCAGTTCCTATTTTTATAGTAAAAGTATACTATAAAATCAGGCCTTTTTGATACTCAAAGAACTTAGGGGGCCGGTGAGGTGACTCAGCAGGTAAAGGCATTTGCCACCAAGACTGTTGACCTGAGTTCTGAGTTTGATCCCCTGAGCCTGGAAAGAGAGAACTGACTACAAGTTGTCCTTTGACCTCCACCTGTGCATATCTGCCCCCACCCCTAGAATAAATCAATGCAATTAAAATTTGTTTTTAAAGAAATCACATCAGTGTATACTTTCATCAGCGTATCTGAGAGTCTGTTTCCCATGCCCCAGTTGATATTGCTCTTGAAGGTTTTTATTAAACTACTAAGTGAAAAATACTGGGCTGGAGAGATGGCTCAGTGGTTAAGAGCACTGGCTGCTCTTCCAGAGGTCCTGAGTTCAATTCCCAGCAACCGCATGGTGGCTCACAGCCACCTGTAATGAGATCTGGCTCCCTCTTCTGGCCTGCAGGCATACATCCAGACAGAATGCTGTATACATAATAAATAAATAAATCTTTAAAGAAAAAGAAAAATACTGAAATGCTGTTCTTGTTTGCTGGCCTTTTGTTTCTGCATCTGTGAATTTCCCGTCTGTATTCTTGGCAGTAGTTACGGAGGGCTGTGGACTCAAGCAGCTTCATCCGCCATGTGCGCACTGGCCCACCTTCGCACCTTTGGGCTTTACTGTCTATATACAAAGATCTAAAGTCAGGCATTGGTAGTTTACACCTTTAATCCCAGCACTCTGGAGGCAGAGGCAGGCAGATTTCTGAGTTCGAGGCCAGCCTGGTCTATAGTGGGAGTTCCAGGACAGCCAGGGCTGTTACTCAGAGAAACCCCATCAAAACAAAACCCAAACAGAATAGTATTAATGTGTATGCTTTTGCCAGTATAGTTCCTTTCGTTCTTCTCTCTATGGTTCTGAGATTCATTCTTGTTGCATGAGTAGCAGTGTGTTTTGTGGACATGTAAATTGTTTATTCTTGTGCTTTGGGCTGATGGGGGCACCTTTGAGTTGAGTGGTCCTTGCCTTCAAGAGGCTCACTGTCCTAAGCAGGCCAGGCCGGTGGTAATGTATGCCTTTAATCTCAGCAATCGGGAGGCAGAGACAGGTGGATCTCTGGGAGTTCAAGGCCAGCTAGGGACAGAGAAAACCTGTCTGGGGTGGGGGGGATGACCAGAAACAAACAAAACAAAAAAGAGGCTCACTGTCCTAAAATGATAAAGCAGCTGAGTTGACAGATTATTCTTCAAGACAGGAGGGTCAAGATAACTTAGGGACATACTTAACTTTCCTCCAGTCAAAATTAGGAAAAGCTTCCTGGTCAGGGGAGTTAGAGACAGAAGTCAGGATGATTACAAGGCTAAAGTCACTGAAGGAAGGGAGAGGGCAAGAGAGGAAGGGGCGGGGCAGGAGAACTGCCACCAGAATGAGGATCTGGGAGATGGTGGTTTCAGAGCTGCTGGAGATTTTCCTCTGAGGATAGGGGCGGCTGGCAAGTCCATGGACTCTGAGAGCTGAGTAAGGCTGAGGCATACAGTGGCCACTGCAACTGCACTGCAGATTTGGTTCTGGAGAGACGCTCTGTGGAGGCAGTCAGGTAGTGGTAGACACGTGGCTCAGGGGAGATTTGACCCACAGCCAGGCCCGACCACATGGGGCCCCTTGTGAGCTGTGCAGATAGTAGTGGCAGGACAGGAGTGGTAAGCGACTCACGGCGCGCAGTCTCCAAGGCCCTGGGCTTGTAATGAGAGGAGTGTCTTTGACTGAAAGTTAATAGCTAACTTGTGTTCACAAGAGACTTGGACTGTTGGAATTTTAGAGCTGGAAGAGGGAAAGATCATTTAGTTCAACCTTGAGTGAAGTGACAGGCTCAAGGTCCCCGGAGATCTGTGGCAAATCTGGGCCTAGATACAAGATCCTTAGCAGTTTTAGTCAGAGCTGTCCCCTGTGGTGCTGTCTGGTCCTACCTGTTGCAGTGACAGTGAGGGACAAGCTAGTGATGAGAAAGGGGTTTGCATGAGATTACTTTGAAGGGACTTTTCCAACTCAAAGATTCTAGAATCTTGGGACTATTTTCCGTTGATGGTACTCAGCTATCTAACCTCCAGCAGAGCCAGAATTGGGTAAGGACAACATGGTTGACAGTTGGGTTTTCTGTGGGTTGGGCAGTGGCTAAGACCCCCTTCTTTGTCCCCTCTTAAGTCTCCAAGAGTTTTCCATTCGTTTTCATTTTCTTCTCTAGGTATCCTGGAGCCATCCTTAGTCCTGTAGGGCAGTGTGGGTGGTGACCAGCCAAAGACCCCATAGCCTGGCACAGGATGGATCTGTGCCTTGTTCCATCAGCACTGGGAGGAGATATTCCCCCAGACAGGGCCTCACTCCCACCGCCCTAAGTCCAGAGCCAGCTGACCACAGCTGCTCCTGATTGGACTTTTAGGGGTTTGTTTCCTGTCTTCCAGCTTCCAGGTACTGTTCACTGGAACATTTAGAAGCAAAAATTTCAATTTACCAAGGAGAAACTGAGGCCAGAGGAGCTGGAGCGATAGCTTAGTAGGTAAAGAGGGCTTGCCTTGTATGCACAAAGACCTGAGTTCCTTCCCCAGGACTCAGGATAAAACAAACAAACAAAAACAAAACAAACAAAAAGCAAGCGAATGGGGCATGAATGTGGTACAGGCTGTAACCCCAGTGCTGGGGAGCAAAGACAGGTGGGTCCCTGGGGTCCAGTAGCCCGCTAGTAGCCCGCTAGCATAGCCTACTCTGCTTCAGGCTAGTGAAAGACCCTGCCTGAGTTTGTTGACCTCTGGTTTCCATATGCACACGTGTAACCACACGTATGCACAGCAGTGCACACACACAGAAACTGCAGAGGGAAATGGCTGTAAGGAGCTAGTGAGCAGACCACACTCCTCACCCTGTGAATACGTCTGCCCTAGTTCACCTTCTTCTGACGCGATAAACGCCAGGAGCAGAGGCAGTTTGGGGAGGACAGGGTTTTCACAGCTCGTCCTGAAGGGCAGTCAGGGCAGGAGCTCAAGGCAGAGGCCATGGAGGAGTGCTGCTTACTGGTTTTTTCCTCATAGTTTGCTAAGCCTGCTTATACCTTATAGCCAGGATACATTCTGTCGCTAGCGTTCTCTAGAGTTGTACTGGCCCCTCCAGCAGCCCTGGACTGAATATCTGAAGTGTAGTCCGTCTGCATTGAATTGTGCTCTAAATGTAGATCCCATACCGGAATTTAGTTATTTATATATTTATTTTTGTTTTTTCGAGACAGGGTTTCTCTGTGTTGCCTTGGCTGGCCTGGAACTAGCTCTGTAGACCAGGCTGGCCTCAAACTCTCAGTGATCTACCTGCCTCTGCCTCCTGAGTGTTGGGATTAAAGGCGTGCGCCACCACTGCCTGACTTACTGACTTATTTAAGACCAGAACAGAACTAAATATGGAAAACTGAATATTAGATATCTCAATGTTTTATGAAGATTACATGCTGAGATGACAATTTGGATATATTATTTCAAATAAAATATATTATTAAACTTAAGTTTATTTAGTTTGTTTTTGAAACAAGGTTTCTATTTCCTGTCCAAATTTGCCTCAAATTTAAAATTCCATGTTAGAATTATAGGTGTGTGTCACCCTGCCCAAATTCACCTATTTCTTTCTTGTTATTTATGTTATGTGTGTGGGTGTTTTATTTGCATGTATGTGTGTGCACCACATATGTGCCTGGTACCCATGGAGACCAGAAATAGCCAATGGGTCTCCTGGAACTGGAGTTATAGATGGTTGTGAACTGCCATGTGTATCCTGGGTTCAAACCCGGGGTCCTCCTGAAAAGCAGCCAGTGCTCTTAACTGCCGAGCCATTTCTCCATCCTCTTCATTTGTTTCTTTTTAAATATGGCTACTTGAAAAAAATGTATGTACATACGTATGTATTAATTTGTGTTTTATTTCTTATAGATAGTACTGCTTTAAAAGGAAGACCTGCCAGGAACCACATGGATCAGGGTGATTTGCAGAGGGGAAGCAATTAGGCAGTGCACAGGGCGCTTGGGAGTTCCTGGTCTTGATGCCTTCCTGGGCATTGAACCTTGGTTGGTGGGAGTTGGTCCCTCTCAATGGAATGGGGCTACTGCAGGTCTTTGCCTGGCTGTGGGGGTGGGGCAGAGAGAGGAAATGCCTGTTCAGGGGCTGGCAATAAGCCATTACTGGAGGGGTAAGCTCATAGATCCTCTGTCTGGAATTCAGAGGGGAGGCTTGCATGGAGAGAGAAAAATTACAGTTAATTTCTAATTAGATGGTATGGCCTACTTCTATTTTGTGTTCCTTGCTGGTTAGAACAAGAACCGCTCTCTGAGCTCCACCCCACCAGGTTTTTCTTAGTCCTGCCCCCAATTGGGTATGCATGAGAGTGGGGGTAGGTTGGGGCCATAGGTGCTCACATCTTGGAGCTGGGCCTTTCTCTGGGGCCACCACAACTTTCTTCCCTAGGCTATATTTAGGTGTTGGTCGGGGAGGCGGGGGAAGGATGTGAGTTTTTCATGATCCTGTTTATCTAGCTGACCCCACCCCACCCCCACCACACAACTGTCTGTCCTGTGTACAGTCTGGGATTTCCCCTTCCTTCCCTCCCTGCTTTACTTTGGACATCCAGAGCCTTAGAAGATGGATAGAACCTTAACTTCCTAAGTGCATTTTTCTCCTTTGAGAAGCAGACATGAAGATGTTTGCAGGAATGCTGTGGGGGTTGAATAGGAAGGCGTGTGTGTGTGTGTGTGTGTGCGTGTGTGTAGTTCCCGATAAGAGACATCAAATAATGCCTGGTCCTAGGTGCTGGAAAGATGGTTCAGTGGTTAAAAACACTTGTTTTTGCAGAGGGCCTGGATTCAGTTCCCAACATCCACATGGCCTGTTCACTGTGTATAACTCTAGTACCAGGGATCCAACACCCTTCTAGTCTAATATGGCACATGTGGTACAGGCAGGCAGAACACTCATACAAATGAATATTGTTTTAAAAAGTTGGACCCTTCAGGGTCTTTGAGGCAGGGACTAAGGCTGCTGCTCTGGGATACCAGGCATGGGAAAGAGCCTAGTTACACGGGGTGTCCATTGCTTCAGTCCATTGCTCCCTTGCTTGTGGGGAGGGGATGCTGCAGAGTTCCTCCTGCTTCCTTTTCTGTTCCAGGTTGCCATCGGGCTTTCCGTAGGTCAAGTCTCTCCAGGTACACCTCACTTTGGTCTAAAGAGTGAAGTTAGATCAAATTATGTAAATCAGAGAGCCTGGTACATCATTAGCACTCGATGAAGGGTGACTGGTTTATCAGTATCAGCTGCTTCTGTCTGAGTTGAAAAGACTGAATAGCTTTTCTCTATTTCTACTTGCAGCTGCAAGGTGGGGTCCAAAGACGCTGCGTTAACCACCCGTAATCCGCTGGGGGTACACCCCCTAAGAACAGCACACCCACCATGTTTAACCTCATGAAGAAAGATAAGGACAAAGATGGCGGGCGGAAGGAGAAGAAGGAGAAAAAGGAGAAGAAAGAGCGGATGTCAGCCGCAGAACTGCGGAGCCTCGAAGAGATGAGCATGCGCCGTGGCTTCTTTAACCTGAACCGGTCCTCCAAGCGTGAATCCAAGACGCGCCTGGAAATCTCCAACCCCATCCCTATCAAGGTGGCCAGCGGCTCTGACCTGCACCTTACTGACATTGACTCTGACAGCAATCGGGGCAGCATCATTCTGGACTCAGGCCACCTAAGTACAGCCAGCTCCAGTGATGACCTCAAGGGCGAGGAAGGCAGCTTCCGGGGCTCTGTGCTGCAGCGGGCAGCCAAATTCGGCTCACTGGCCAAGCAGAACTCTCAGATGATTGTCAAACGTTTTTCTTTCTCCCAACGGAGCCGGGATGAGAGTGCTTCAGAGACCTCCACCCCCTCAGAGCACTCTGCAGCTCCATCACCTCAGGTAGAGGTGAGGACGCTTGAGGGACAGCTAATGCAACATCCTGGGCTAGGCATCCCTCGACCAGGACCCCGGTCTCGAGTCCCTGAGCTGGTGACTAAAAGATTCCCAGCTGACCTACGTCTCCCCGCTGTGGTGCCCCCGCCACCTCCTGCTCTCCGGGAGCTGGAGCTGCAACGAAGACCCACAGGAGACTTTGGCTTCTCACTTCGGCGCACAACCATGCTGGACCGGGCCCCTGAGGGTCAGGCCTATCGACGGGTGGTTCACTTTGCTGAGCCAGGTGCAGGCACCAAGGACCTGGCCTTGGGGCTAGTGCCAGGAGATCGACTGGTGGAGATTAACGGACAGAATGTGGAGAATAAGTCCAGGGATGAAATTGTGGAGATGATCCGGCAGTCTGGGGACAGTGTACGGCTCAAGGTACAACCCATCCCAGAGCTTAGTGAGCTGAGCAAGAGCTGGCTGCGGACTGGCGAGGGACACCGCAGGGAGCCGGCTGATGTGAGTGCTTCCCTGGGTATCAGGGGTGAGTAGGGAGTGGGCACATGAGCATCTCCCATTGGTGTACTTAAATGGGTGATTGAGGAACTGTGAGCAGAGCTTAGCAGGTGATGAAATGGAAATCTGGACCAGTAGGGAGGTGCCACCCCAGGAGAGGGTGCCCCATACTAGGTACTCTAATATTAAAGTCACAGCTTTGCTTCCCTGTGCCTTGTTAAGATGCTGAAGGCAATTCCCCAAAAGTTCACTGGGACAAAGCCCTCAGCAATTCAGCCGGGCCTGCTGGTCTGCTGTTTCCCTCCAATACCCTTTTGGAGTGACATGGTTGAATTAAGCCTGTGACTTTTAAGCCTGTGACTTTTCAAGGTCATTGCGTAAAGATCAGCTTTTTCCTGAACTTGTGCTGCTTCCCTGGCACTATCAGGAGGAGGGAGATGTCGTGGGTAGTTGGTGAGGAAGTGTTCAGCTTCATCATATAGAGATAGCATAGGGGCCTGGGTACCATATTTCCTGAGCCCTCAGTTGGAGGCTAACAGGTGCCACTTCCAGATCTGAGAGTATGTGAGCATCAAAGTATAGGAAGTCCAGCAAGGCAATGGGTGGCACACACCTTTAATCCCAGCACTCAACAGGCAGAGGCAGGCCAGCCTGGTCTACAGAGCGAGTTCCAGGACAGCCAAGGCTCCACAGAAAAACCTGCCTCAGAAAAAAGAAAAAAGAGAGAAAGAAAGAGAGAGAGAGTGTGTAGGAAGTCCATGTTATTTAGATCTCAGGTGAAAACAATATGATAAGTGACTTAAAGTCATGGCTATCTGGGGTGTTGTCGTGGTTACAGTTCTGAGGGAGATGACTTCTGTCTGCTAGGGCTTTCCTTGTACCCCAAGTGAGGGAGGCATGGAACAGCAGAAGAGCTAGCAGGAGCTGGGTCGGAAAGAACCTGTAAACCAAGATTGTAGTTTAGAGTTACCTACACTGCAGAGACAGTTTGCATCCTGACTGTTCCCGAGACAAAACCCAGTGGAAGGCAGGAGATTCATAGCAAACATGGGTATCTAGCTCTCCATGGAGCATGAAGACTTCTGTCCTCAGGGGTCTTTTGGTACAGGAAGAGTGAAAGAATTTTGAATGTCCTGTGTGGACATGGAATATGAAGGACAAGGTGACCTTTAGTCATTGTTTCCCGTCCAGCTGTGTGTTTTAGGACTGTCCAGATCTATGCCCTGCAGCCTGAGCAATGCATGACCTACCTGGGGCCTTTCAGCACTAAGTGACTAGCCAGATGTGCCAAAGTCAGAAGGGGAGGAAGTGGGGAGGAAGCAGCAGAGCCTGGCTCCCAGGGAGGGGTAGGAGGCTGAGCTTGTTGGCTCAAGCTTACAGTATGCTAGGCCCATAGGAGACTGATGGTAGCAGGTCAGACTTAGGCAGATACATCGGACTTGGGTTCCAGGCCTTCCTTTATACTGGAACTGGTTGGGTTTAATCAGTTTTGTAGAAAGGAGGTTGGTGGATAGGAAGATGCTTATGTGGAATCCAGAGAGGAACCTGGACTTATTCATTCTAGAGATACACATTGAGGGCCGGGTGGCTCAGCAGGTAAATGCACTTACCATGCAAACCTAACAGTCTTGAATTTGGTTTCCAAATCCCAGAGGAGAAAACCAACCTCTGATCTCCACATGCATACTCTACATACACATGCTAGAAAAAATAAGAAAAAGAAGAGGGTAGAGAGATGACTGGCCAGTTAAGAGCACGTGTTGCTTGTGCAGAAGGCATAGGTCTGGTTCCCAGCACCCACACGGTATCTTACAATCAAACATAACTCCTGTTCCAAGGGATCTGAAGCCCTCTTCTAGTTTCCTGGGACTCCAGGCATGCTGAGGTGCATGTATATACATGCATACAAAATGCTTGTACACCATTGTAAAACAGACAAACAAAACAGAGAGAGCGAGAGAGAGCAGCCCACACTGGGCATCTTCTCTGTGTTGCCGCCTAGCTACGCTGAACTCAAGGCATGCTGCTTTAAAGTGGGCAGTGAGAAGGAAGCACGTTATCGCAGAGCCAGGGTCATAATATACTGCCATGCTCGGCTAGCTTCTCCTCTGCCAGTACTGCTTTCAACAGATGGAATTTTCTTCTTCAAGCATGAATTCCCCAGAGTACTGTTGCCAGCTCTCTGTCGAACCACCGCCGTGCCTCTGGGACCCTGAGCCTGGCATCCCAGATGCCACTACATTTACTCCTCATAGCTCTGAGACCATGCCATATCTCAGGTTTCTCAGTCACTTTCCCTTCCCAGCTAGCTGCTGCTACCCCCTCCCCAGGGAAGAGGATGTTTTAGCGTGGAAGGTGCTGGTAGCATCCACCTTACAGCTGGTATCCCTGAAGTCTGGCTTGCTCTGGCCCCCATGGGACAAGTGCAGCTGGTGCCTATCTTCACCAGACATTAGCTTAACAGATCTGACAGAGGACACCATAGAGAACCCCGTGCCTATGCGACTTCTGAAGCAATGAAAGACACATGGGGCTGGAAGGATCTCTGTACCGTTGCCCAGTTGGGTTGTGGTGAGGACTCGAGCACGCACAAGCAGAGGAGCAGGGCGAGCCCAGCATTCCCAGCTTCTGGAGACCCCAGGAGCTGAGTGTGCAGGCTTGCCAACTCTCTTGGGGCCCTCAGCTTATCTTCTCTTCTTCCCACTCCAGCTTCTGCTCATGGTTTTGGCATTAGTTCCAACGTCACTTCCATGCCAAGAGTCTTCCCGCATCCTCAGGCCTCTGGGTGGGGCACCCTGATGACAGCAGCTCCACAGGGACAGCTCCTGGCGGCCACCCTGTCCATCAGGTCATCCATCAGCTGTGTCCACACGCTGCTTGTCTCCAGGGGCCTTCAAGGGAGTTGACTGGCCATCTGTTCTCTCCCCCACACAGATGGAGGCCAAGGCTTGTATTCTTTGTGGTCTGTTTTGAAGGCCCCGAGGGTGAGGCAACCTTTGGGATTCCCTTGCACGAGGTGTATGCAGAATTTGTGAATCCTTTTCATCTGTCCTGTAGCTACTACATGAGTGTCATCGAAGGGGGTGAGGGATGAACCAGGGTGGTGTAGAAACTTGGGGTCTGAGTGACAGAAATCATTCAGCAGGCCTGCTCCTGGTTCACATGCCACTGCCACCTGTCCTTCTGTACAACTATCCATTAAGTGGACATCTGCTTGAAGTGCCAGGCTTGGGCTTTGCAAGTTTCCAAAGTTTCCTGAGCCATTTACTCATTCCCCCAATAAACAGAGAAGTCTGATTAAGGGCCAGGCCCAGTGTTGGGCCTGGGGGGATTAACTAAGTAAACTATGACCTTGAGGAAGCACAGCTCTGGAAGCAGAAGTGTGGCTGCTTTTGCATAAGTCTGAGAATGCACGGAAGGTGGGAAGGAGGAAGTGGCCAAGTCTGACCCCAGGGAAGGTGGCAGTCAGCAGAGGCCACCTTAGTGGAAGTGACCCTTGATTCCATAAAAGTGCATGTTCTGTCCTCCCAGAGGAGAGGGTTGGACTGTGTAAGCACCAGCAGCTTTCGTCTGGGCACCTCTGGGAAAGGCGGAGCTGGAGGGCCACTTAGCCAGGGGCATTGTCCTCTGTGGGTCTTTATAGTAGATGTTTATAGAAGGTGTTTATGTACAAGGCGAGTTGGCTCCTGTGAGACTTTGGGAAGTTAGCATCACTGCTACCTCCCCCACCTCCCCCCCACCCTGCCCCCACCACCATCACCACCCTCACCACCCTGCCCCCATTACCATATCACTACCATTACCCCCACCACCTCACCCCTACCCCTACCCCCACCTCCCTGTCCCCATCACCATCACTTCTACTACCACTACCTCCTCCACTACCCACCACCCCAACCACCACCACCTACCACACCTACAACCCTACCACCTCTACCCCCACCTC